>ONZH01017911.1:0-146915 GCA_900303285.1 Rhinella marina
GCAAGCGATTTCTTTGAAACCTTAGAAACGTTGTATATATTTTTTACCACATCTCTTGTTAATCACAATAAGTTTAGTGATATTCAACGTGGCTTAGGATTAAAGGAAAGCCAACTTGTACAGCTTTCAGACACACGCTGGGCTTGTCAAATCCGATCTGTGAATGCAGTAATTTCCAATTACTCTGCAATTATTCAATGTCTTTCTGAAATAAGATCACCTGTTGCCACTGGTTTATTTATCAGCTTGAAAAAGATGGCAACAGTTTTTAGCCTCTTTATGTTTCACTCTCTACTTTCAACAACTGAAGGTTTCCATAGATTGCTCCAAAAAGAAAATCTGGATTTAACAACAGCTGTTACTAGTAAAGAGGCAGTGTACACTACTTTAAAACAAATTAGAAGTCCCGAAAAGGGAATAGAGCTATATGATAAGTCATTGGCTTTGTTTCATGCCAACAATATACCCATTCCAGAGGTTGACACTAAAAGGCAAAAGCAGAAAAGAATGGATGATTTTGTGGTTCAAGCACCCTGTGGTTTTAGGGAAGAGCCTAGTGTGCCAGATGCACTAACAAGTGCACTGCTTTACCCGTGCTTGGACAGAATGTTGTCTGAACTGGACAACAGATTTTCTAGCATAAAACCAGAGCTTCTAAAAGGCATTCAAGCATGTAATCCACAATCAAAAAATTTTCTTTCATCTGATTTAAAAGCTTTATCGGACCATTATAAAATTGAGCTGACATCTGAAGAAGTGCTTGTGGCCAAGAATTATTTTTCAAGAAAATATGAAGGTGCTGAAAATTGCACACTTAATACATTGTATGGTGACTTGGATCCACTAATGTTCCCATCCTTAAAAAAAGTAATTCAAGTTGTCCTGACCATCCCTGTAAGTAGCTGTAGCTGTGAAAGATCCTTTTCAGTGTTACGGCGTCTTCACAGTTGGCTGAGACAGACAATGGGTCAGTCACGATTAAATAATCTTGCCATCCTGGCACTTGAAAATAAGATTTTGCTCTTGGTTACAGACGAAGAAGTTATTGAGCGCTTCGCGAATGCACATAAGAGACGACATTTATTGTTGTATAAGAAATAGAATCAAAGTGGACCTGTCATGGGGTATTAACCACTTAACCTATTGCTATAGTAAGATAGGGCTGGTTGCCCTGAACACTTACATGTCACTTGTATGAAATCAGTCCAGACAATTGCCTGCAATTCACTTCCAAAGCCATATGCAAATGAGGCCCCAGTGCCCACAGGGTGATTCTCCCTCCCTCTGTAGCACGGCCTCTCAGTCTCAGCAGCCATTTGGAGCAGTTTTACTTAGGCAGAGCAGGAGCAGACATGTATAGGCAAATAAAGAAGATGTGTAATAGACTGAGAGGCAGTGCTACAGAGGCAGGGAGAAATGTAATGTGGGAACTGGGCCCTCATTTGCATATGACTTTGGAAGTGAATTGCAGGCAAACGTCTGGACGGATTTTCATACATGTGACATTTAAGTGTTCAGGACAACCAGACCTATCTTACTATAGCAATGGATTAAGGGGTTAATAACCCATGACAGATCCTCTTTGAGCTAACCACCCAAAATTGCACAAAAAAGTGGTATGATGGAGGGGTGGTCTTCTCGAAGGATGTGTAATCAATGGTGATCTTAAACTAAAAATAGAAAATCTGGTCTGGATAAGGGGGTGGTCTGCCCAAAGAAACAGTCTTTTGGAGAGGTTTCACTGTATTAGAATTATTTGATAGTGAGTCACATAGTTAATTCTACACTGAACGTTATTTTTTGTTTTGTTTTTTTCTAGTATTTTTGGTATTTAGTTGTCATGATATTAATGAACAGCTCTTGGCAATGCACATTTTATGTTTTGTTATACTAATGTATTTATTGAGTGTAATGTGTGTTTCTAATGTCCTGTATGCAGGATTAAAGATCGTTATTTGAATGTGGTGAATTGCGCCGTACTTTCTTTTTTTTTTTTTTTAAGATGCAACACAGAGGGCCCATGCCCCGGATGTTTTAGGACCCTAGCAACGCCCCTGTCTTAAACTAAAAATAGAAAATCTGGTCTGGATAAGGGGGTGGTCTGCCCAAAGAAGTAGTCTTTTGGAGAGGTTTCTGTCAGGTCTGGTCATCAGAGAACATAGGTTCTATGTTTTGCTTGGTTTTCTGAGTTTTTGTGTGTTTCTGTTTAGTGCCTACGCCTTGCCTTGAACCACGTTCACACTGTGGGTTGTTTTGGAGCCAACGCCCAGCTTCTTGTTTGGTTTGTCTACTCAGGGTTAATACTCAGGTGCTGGCTGAGTGGCTTCTCTGAATCTGGTCCATTCAGAACCTGGGGGTGGGATTTCTTCCTGCATATATACCTACCTTCCTCTCTGCTCCTTGCTGGTTTTTGCAATTCCTTGCTATTCCTGCTTGTGTTGTATTGTGTATCCTGACTGCTGATTTGACCCTTGGCTTGTATCTGACTACTCTACCGTCTTCCGATTTTGTACTTTGTTATTCCTGGTTTTGACGCGGCTTCCTGACTATCCATTTGGTGTTTTGTCTGTCTTATTTGTTGTTCCCTGTTCCCTGCACCTTATACAGTGTATTTCACAGTCCTCGTGGTTGTCGCCCCACGGTTTAGCGTGGGTGAGGCAATAGGCAGGGACAGAGGGTTGGGTAAGCTCAGGGCACACGCTCCTCTGTTGTCTGTTTATCCCAACCTTGACATTTCACTGTATTAGAATTATTTGATAGTGAGTCACATAGTTAATTCTACACTGAACGTTATTTTTTGTTTTGTTTTTTTTTCTAGTATTTTTGGTATTTAGTTGTCATGATATTAATGAACAGCTCTTGGCAATGCACATTTTATGTTTTGTTATACTAATGTATTTATTGAGTGTAATGTGTGTTTCTAATGTCCTGTATGCAGGATTAAAGATCGTTATTTGAATGTGGTGAATTGCGCCGTACTTTCTTTTTTTTTTTTTTAAGATGCAACACAGAGGGCCCATGCCCCGGATGTTTTAGGACCCTAGCAACGCCCCTGATAGAGGACCTTCGATCATGTGACATGATGACATCATCAAAAGTCCTTTAGCCTACAGATTACTCTATTCCAAAGGTCCTTGATGCTGGTATGTACACTATTTCTAGTACATTTCAGGCCAGACTGGGCCCCCTTTAGATATAGTCACACAGGGGCCAGGCCTGGCTTGAATAGTAGTAGAAAAGACACTGCTCGGGGTCCCTACTCCTCTCAGGCCCTGAAGCAGCTGCTTCCCCTGTAGTTAAGCCACTGTGACCACGGCCTCTGAGCATCCCGGAACCGGATGCTGCGCGGTTCCGGTCCGGTAACAACTTTCCCCGGCTGAGATCGGGTAACCTGTTACTATGCTGAAATAGTCCGAAGCCTCAAGCAGGCTTCGGAGCCTATTTCAGGTAAATACCAAAAATGGCCACTAGGTGGCCGCATTGGATCATTATAGAGCAAATGAAGTGTTCTTTGATGGCTATATAGCTATCAAAGAACACTATGGGCAATCTAATGATTGCCAGTTATTGTCACCCAAGGTGACTTAAAAAAAAAGTAAAAAAAAGTTTTTATAAATAAAAAAACAAAAAAAAAATGTTCAAATCTCCCCCTTTTCCTTAAAATATAATGAAAAATACTTAACCAATAAAAAAATAAACATCATGGGCATCATCACATGCGAAAATGCCCATAAGATATATAAAAATATTAATGGCATAACAGGCAAAAAAAATAAAAACGCCCAATTCGCCATTTTTTGTCACTTCAACTCCCCAATAATTTTTTTAATAAAAAGTGATCAAAAAGTCGCACACACTTTTGTAACACAAAATGGTATCATTGAAAATTACAAATCGTCCTGCAAAAAATGAGCCCTAAAATATTTTTCATCAGATCCTCTTATCAGACTGCCCATAAATTTCAGGACATCACATCAGACCCCCATATCAGCCCTCCATGTCAGAACTCCATCAGCCCTACTTGTCAGACCCCCAACAGACCTCAGATCAGCCCACTATGGACCCATATCAGCCCACTGTGCCCCCATACCATCTCACTGTGCGCCCACCAGACCTCAGATCAGCCCACTGTGCCCCCATCAGACCTCAGATCAACAGTATGTGCCCCATCAGACCTCAGATCAGCAGAATGTGCCCCCATCAGACCTCAGATCAGCATATTGTGCCCCAATCAGACCTCAGATCACAGCAGTATGTGCCCCCATCAGACCTCAGATTACAGCAGTATGTGCCCCCATCAGACCTCAGATCAGCTTCTTGTGCCCCCATCAGACCTCAAATCAGCCCACCCAGCCACTTATAAAAACCTTAATTACCTGTCCTGCTCTGCCGCTGCCCTCCTGTCCCGCGCTCCACTCTCTTCCCTGCCGACACGCACTATGACCTGATGCTGCACGAAGCGCTCACTTGTATTTGCCCTATAAGCCGCACCGCATTTTTCCCCCTACTTTTGGGGGGGAAAAAGTGCGTCTTACAGGGCGAAAAATACGGTATATGGGTCAGAATATGGTGATAATTTTTTTTCAGTATTAAAACGCAAGAAAAAAATATACAAGTGTGGTATTGTTGTAGCCGTACTGACCTGGAGAATAAAGATAACAGGTCAATTTTATCACATAGTGTACGGCGTAAAAAATTCTCAGGATTGCTTTTTTCCCCAATTCTACCCCATTTGAAATTTTTTTCCACTTCCCACTAAATGGCATGTAAATGGCACCATTAGAAAGTAAAACTTGTCCCGCAAAAAATAAGCCCTCATAAGGGCGTTGCTCCTGCACCTAGAGGTTCTGTTCTCCTACCTCATTCCACCCCCGCCGTCCTTGATTAACAGGGCCAGGCCAGCGTTAGTCTCTTGCTGCCGGCCCTGTGTGCCGGGTAAACTGCATGGCGTATGAGCGAGATTTACCCGACACACAGGGCTGGCAGGAGAAAACGAACGCTGGCCCTGTCAATCAAGGACGGTAGGGCGTGGACTGAGGTAGGAGAACAGAGCCTCTAGGAGCCGGAGCACTGTCCCACTGATCCTAGAGGCTAATTTGCATATTACAAAAGTAAGAATTCTGCAGGAAAGGGGGCATCAATAAACCTAACAATAGCAAAGTTAAATTCTGCTGACATTAGTACATTGCTAATGTCAGCCAGTGTAAGGGGGTTAATTCTGGTGACAGAAACCCTTTAAATAAATGTTAGTATATTGTGTCTTGTCAGAACTGAAGACAACCTCCAGGATGAATTCCTAGGCGAACAGTGGATTGCTGGACCATCCCAAACCAGTAGAAGAGATACTTCTACCCAGGGGCGTACATAGAAATCATTGGGCCCCATAGCAAGAATCTGAATTGGGCCCCCCTAACCCCGCCCACTACCCACCCCTGGCCTATCCCACCATCTACCCTGGCTCCTCCCTTGCCACACCCCCATTGTATTCCTACTGACCCAGAGAATGTAGGGCACAGGTCAACTTCAAAGATAACGCCGTAGGAACAAAACCCGTAAAAAGGTGGAGGAATTGTTTGTTTGTTTTTTTTTATCTTTTGCACGCTTCCCACTATATTGTATGCCATATTAAAGTACAACTTACCCCGCAAAAAATAAGCCCTCATATGGAAAAATAAAAAAATTATGGCTCAAGGAAGATAGGGAAGAAAAATGAAAGTGCAAAAATGAAAAACCTCCAGTATCCTAAGGGTTAAAGGTGTTATCCAACCCCTATTATGCCCCCCAAAATGCCCGAGCACCGCATACAGGTAATACTTATGCCCGGGCGGAGGTGCAGCAAATAGCAGGCCACAACGGAAATGAGCCTCCCTAGCAATACTCATGATGCTAGGGAGGCTCGTTCCCATCATGGCCTGCTATTGACTGCCCCCACGTCGCCAGATGTTTTCATTCGCGCAACGGGGGATGCAGTGGCGGCCATGCAGGCTAACTATTACATGTATGAGGTGCCCAGGCATTATAAGGGTTGGATAATGCCTTTAACCCCTTGCTGCTGATACTTAGTGTGCATAACCACCACCCAATACTCCCCCCCACCTACACACACACTGCAAGTTGACCAAGTGGGTATGTTATGCTGGGCACACTGTCATCTCAGCAAGCAGAGTTCATGTGTGGGGGGAGCACACTATCCTGATCCTCTGAGTCTACAGTGCACCCCCAACCCCACAGGCATGAACTTTTTTTTAACTTAAGTCACTGCTCTTACTGTGGGCGGCTCAGCTTTCAGCTGGTGTGGCACATAACAGGGGCGGCCGACAAGTAGGGTTTCTGGACCGGCGTTGGTGATGCTGGGGGCGGCCTGGCTGGCTGTGTTCACTTCTCCAGTCCGATGCCGGTGGGTGGCTGAGATCAGGCAAGCAGACAGCGCGTGAGCAGAGCGTGGTATACAAGTGCCGCACACTCAAAGTTCTGTCTGCTTGAGCCTGCTACACTGCTACTGCTGCCAGCGATATACTGGCAATCAGCAGTAGGAGCTTTGCACTTGCAAGTGTGCAGAGCAGCAGTGCCCAAGCCAAGAAGAGAAAACGCTAATCACTATGCTGGGTCGGGACATCGGCGGCGCGTGCTGCCTATGTGCACACAATAGGGGGAGGGGGGACGGAGGAGGTTCGGAGGGGGGCCCTGACTGAACATAGCGAAAGCAAGCAGGTCCCGGCCAAGACGGAACGAAAGACAAGTGGGCAGTCCACCTTATAGCCCGATAACTTACAGACTTACAGCAGTTATGTACTATAAACTCTGCAGACGAAGGGGGCGGGGCCTTCTATGCGCTGCGGGCCCCCCCATGCTACGGGCCCCATAGCAGCTGCGTGGTCTGCCTATATTGGCGGTACGCCACTGCTTCTACCATGTACCAGCTCATCTTCAAAATCACATTTGTGGTGCTTTTCATATAGTACTAGATCAATGTACACCCCCAAATAATACAAAGAAGGTATTTAAAGCCTTGGGGCAATTGAGTTTATTTTAAAGGCCACAAGAAAGAGAGTGTCGCTGCAAGCTCCCTGAGCAGACATGAAATAGTCTGCAAGCACATCTTGGTTCCGAAGTCCAGCAATCCCTGGTCTGGTGGTAGCAGGGGTGGACACAGACAGCAGAGGGCCCCTGTGCAAGGAATGTGTTTGGGCTACCCCCCCCCCGCCCCCCCGCCTTTCCCAAACCAAATTCTCAACCTAACATTACATATAGCAATACATAACACACAGGGTAAGACACACATGCAGCACTACGCTCCAGCCACCTGATTTGGCAGAGAATGCAAGAAATTGGCCGGACACAAACTCAGGCATGCAGCAGTTTGTGTCCCGCTGATTCTCGGCATTTTTGCCAGATTGTGGCCGGATCTCTGCCTGACCCCATTATAGTTAATGGGGCCGGCGGGCATTCTGCATCCAGCAGTGCCGGATCCAGTGAATTCCAGAAGGCTGTTCTCTGCTGGACCAGCCTGCCAGAATCACTAACTCAAATGTGAAAGTAGCCTAATACAGCGCCCCATACCTCGTACATCCAGTGACGTCTTCTTAGACGTAGATGTTCTCTTTCCTCATCTTCTCCTTTCAGACCAGACCGCCATGATGATTTCTTCCAGCCATCTCTTCTCTCTGTGGAGTTTGACAAATAGACATCTTAGTTTCCTACTTTTCCATCATTCTCCCACCTTCTTGAACTCCTCATCCTGCCACCCCCAATACTGTGCCCGCTGTGCTCCCCAAAACTATACTGCAGAAACAGTCCCCCTCAAATACTACTGCCATCAGTAATTATTGGCACACAGTGCCCTAAAAAATAACTGCGCCCAGGAAATAGTGTCTCTGACACTAACAGTGTAACCATAATGTTCCCCAAAAATAACTGTGCTAAACTGATACTGTGCCCGCCACAGTAATAGTACTGCCCAAAGTCCCACCAATAGAAATAATTAGTGCCCCCAGCCAGCCAATGTCCCCATAGTGCCCTCATGATGTGTGCCAATGCCCCTACTATGTACCCAAAAACCCTCTTAGTGCCCCTATACAATGACCCCAATAGTGCTCCTCTCCCCCCCTCCCCCCTAGGGCCCCCATAGTGATCCTCCCCCTCCATAGTGCCAGTATATATATAGGGCCCCCAAGAGTGGTCCTCCTCCAGAGTGCCCCCCATAATGCTCCTCCTCCTCCTCAATAGTGCCCCCCACAGTGCTCCTCCTAGATAGTGTCTCCATTGTGCTCCTCCTCCATAATGCCCCCATTGTGCTCTTCCTCCATAGTGCCCTTCATAGTGCCCCCATAGTGCTCCTCCTCCATAGTGGCCCACCATAGTGCTTCTCCTCCATAGTGCCCCTCCTCCATAGTGGCCCCCCCATAGTGCTCCTCCTCCATAGTGCCCCTATTGTGCTCCTCCTCCATAGTGCCCCCATCGTGCTCCTCCTCCATAGTGCCCTCATAGTGCTCCTCCTCCATAGTGGCCCCCCATAGTGCCCACATTGTGCTCCTTCTTCATAGTGCCCCCATTGTGCTCCTCCTCCATTGTGCCCCCATAGTGCTCCTCCTCCATAGTGGCCCCCATAGTGCTCCTCCTCCATAGTGGCCCCCATAGTGTTCCTCCTCCATAGTGCCCCCATTGGGCTCCTCCTCCATAGAGCCCTCATAGTGCTCCTCCCCCATAGTGCCCCCACTGTGTGCCAACTTAAATGAAAAAAATTAACACTTACTTACCTCCTTGCCTGTGTCAGCGACGCGATGCAGGCCTTTTCCGGCCTGTGTCCCGCGCTGTACGGCACGGGCGGCACGATGACGTCATCGTGCCGCCTGTGCCGGCCTCTGATAGGCTACAGGCCTAGTGCCTGCAGGCTATCAGAGGAACGGGGAAGGGAGACGCCTCTCCCTCCCTTGCCCCGCATTATCCATATGAATATAGAGATGAGCACTTCCAAAATGGAAGCGCTCATGTCTCCCTGCCGCCAGTAAGAAAGGGCCCCCCTCCGGCCCTGGGCCCCTGTGCAGCCGAACCGGCTGCACAGGCGGTATGTCCGCCCCTGGGTGGTAGACTGATAAACTGAAAGAATGGGAGTAGTTGACAGCTTCGATTTTAGATCAAGGTGGATTGGCAATTCATAGCTCCTTGAAAAATGATGTAACACAAGACATGCTTGTAGAACAGCCTGCACATTTTGAGGTGCCAATTGCATGGTTGTTAAAAGCACTCTCCATTTGGATGTCAGAATGCCAAAAGCAAATTTGACATACGGCCACGCTCTTGAAAGTCTGTAATTAAATATTCTTCGCCTGGTGTCTAAGCCCTATCTTGCAAATGGCCACAAGACATTATGGCTCAGGCAAAAGCCCTAGTCAGCCACAAAATCATAAGGTGCAGTTGAGATGGAAGATACAGGCATTTGGGATGGTTCTGGAAGCTCGAGCTGGTAGTTCAGAACCATTCTGGAAGCACTGAAGATGCGAGGATCTGCAGTATTTCCATAGGCCCCGATATCTACAATTACAAAGTGGTAGGAGGTTTCTGCAACGGCCAAAAGCACTACCGAAAAAAAACTACTGTAGTATCAGAACCCTGCGTTCGGCGGCTTCTTCACAAGAACATGTTTTCCGTCAATGGCACCTGGGCAATCTCAAGCCACTGCTGAAATATAGGGGGTGGCATTACTGTTGACCGGAGTGTGTCCCAAATATGCTTACACGTCTCAACTAGAGATGAGCGAATTTTTCAAAAATTCAATTTGGTTGGTTCGCCGCATTTTCTGAAACGATTTGATTCGAATAAATAAGTGGTGAAAAAACGGCTACCTCCGGCCTGCAGAGAGCCTGTATAGTGGTGTAGAACACTGTGCCTTGCAGTAACATGCATAGGGAGTCTGCTGTGGTATTGAAACAATAATGTGAGCCAGTATGACACGCAGATAACAGGTGTCACTCTTAGAATCGCTGCACACTTTACATATTTTGGCAATTATGGGGCCAAAACTGACCAAATAACTCAAGTCTGAACTCAGCCTTACAGGTCAATGTTAGCGCCAGCTATAAAGAACCATGCAGAGGCCAAAGATCCTACTAGAGCGCCAAAGAGCGCACTCCTTTTACGCCAATTCACTGATTCTACATAGATTTCTTACAGAACCTGTTCTGTGAGCAGAATTCCCCCCCCCCAGACAGTGTGAAGATGGCAGTGACAGCAGCATCAGGAGACCACAGAGTGGTACGACGATAGTGTAGAGGTGGCAGTGTCAGCAGCTGTAGCATCAGGAGAACACAGAGTGCTACGAGAACAGTGTAGAGGAGGCAGTGACAGCAACTGTAGCATCAGGAGACCACAGAGTGGCACGACGACAGTATATAGGAGGCAGTAGCTGTAGCATTATGAGGCCACAGAGTGGCACAACGACAGGGTGTGGAAGTGGCAGTAGTAGTATTATGAGGCCAGAGTGGCACGACGACAGAGATAGGAAGGGAAAAGTTCTCATCACCACTAATGTCTGTGCTCGAGGAATTGACATGTCAACCGTTGTCAAGTTTGACCTGCCTTTGACTGTAGAAGGTCTGACAGAGTGGCACAACGACAGTGTAGAAGAGGAGGCAGCAGCAGTAGCAGCATCAGGAGGCCACAGAGTGGCACAATGACACTGTAGAGGAGGCAGTAGCTGTAGCATCAGGAAGCCATAGAGTGGTACAACAACAAAGTTTGGAAGTGGCAGCAGCAGTATTAGTAGAATGTTGAGGTCACAGAGTGGCACAATGACAGAGTTTGGAAGTGGCAGTAGTAGTAGAATTATTAGACAGAGATGGGAAGTGAAAAGTTCTCATCACCACTAATGTATGTGCACGAGGAATTGACGTAGAACAAGTGTCAACCGTTGTCAAGTTTGACCTGCCTGTGACTGTAGAAGGTCTGACAGAGTGGCACAATGACAGTGTAGAAGAAGCAGCAGTAGCAGCATCAGGACGCCACAGAGTGGCACAATGACAGAGTGGGCAAGTGGCAGCAGCTGTAGTAGCAGAATTATGAGGTCCCAGAGTAGCACAATGACAGAGTGGGCAAGTGGCAGCAGCTGTAATAGCAGAATTATGCGGTCACACAGTAGCACAATGAGAGTGCGGAAGTGGCAGCAACCGTAGTAGCAGAATTACGAGGCTAAAGTGGCATGATGACAGAGATGGGAAGGGAAAAGTTCTCCTGACTACTAATGTCTGTGCCGGAGGAATTGATGTAGACCAAGTGTCTACCGTTGTCAAGTTTGACCTGTCTGTGACTGTAGAAGGTCTCACAGAGTGGCACGACAACAGTGTAGAGGAGGCAGTGGCAGTAGCTGTAGCATTATGAGGCCACACAGTGGCACAACGACAGAGTGTGGAAGTGGCAGCAACCACAGAGTGGCCCAACAAGATTGAAAATGTCAGTCAGTAGAATTTCGCAGTCACAGGCCCACCGAGCAAATATGAAATGTCAGTAAGTAGAATTTCACAGTCACAGGCCCACCAAGCAAATATGAAATATCAGTAAGTAGAATTTCGCAGTCACAGGCCCACCGAGCAAATGTGAAATATCAGTAAGTAGAATTTCACAGTCACAGGACCACTGAGCAAATATCAGATGTCAGTGAGTAAAATTTCGCAGTCACAGGCCCACTGAGCAAATATCATATGTCAGTAAGTAAAATTTCACAGTCACAGACCCAGTGAGCAAATATCAAATATCAGTAAGTATAATTTCGCAGTCACAGGCGCAGTGAGCAAATATCACATGTCAATCAGTAGAATTTCGAGGCAACAGAATGGTACGACGACATTATGGAAGCAGTAGAAGTAGCAGCAGCAACACGGGCAGACTACAGAATGGTATGACGACATTATGGAGGCAGTAGTAGTAGCAGCATGGGCAGACTACAGAATGGTATGACAACATTATGGAGGCGGTAGTAGTAACAGCATAGGCAGACTACAGAATGGTACGACTACATTATGGAGGCAGCAGCAGCATGGGCAGACTACAGAATGGTACGACGACATTATGGAGGTAGTAGTAGCAACAATAGCAGCATGGGCAGACTACAGAATGACACAATGACATTATGGAGGCAGTAGTAGTAGCAGCAACAGCAGCTTGGGCAGACTACAGAATGGTACGATGACATTATGGAGGCAGCAGCAGCAGCATGGGCAGACTACAGAATGGTATGACGACATTATGGAGGCAGTAGTAACAGCAACAGCATCATGGGCAGACTACAGAATGGCACGATGACATTATGGAGGCAGTAGTAGTAGCAGCAACAGCAGCATGGGCAGACTACAGAATGGTACGACGACATTATGGAGGCAGCAGCATGGGCAGACTACAGAATGGTATGACGACATTATGAAGGCAGTAGTAGTAACAGCAGCATGGGCAGACTACAGAATGGCACGATGACATTATGGAGGCAGTAGTAGTAGCAGCAACAGCAGCATGGGCAGACTACAGAATGGCACAACGACATTATGGAGGCAGTAGCAGCATCAGCATTGTATAACACAGAGGTGTATTGTAGGCTGTTCCTGGGCACAGAGTCTTTGAGTTCATGTTCCAGGCCATTCAACAGGCCCTGTGCAAAGGGGCAATGCCAAAACAGGTGAAAAGTTGTTTCCTCTATGAAAGGGCACCTGGGGCAGTAGCAGGTTTTGCACAGGTTGTGGGTGTGCATGAATGACCGGATAGGCAAGCCTCCCTGGATGGCCAACTGTGACAAGTCCTTGTGCCCATTGGTTAACCTGTCTGAAGACACATTGGTCCATACTGTCTCTACCATAAAGGCTGAGAACAGATAACCTGAAAAAAACAAACAGAAACAGTGTTGGCTTCCTCCCCTGCTTTTTCCACCGGCACCTCCACGTCTCCATCCTCCTCCACTAGGACCTCCACCTCCTGGCTCAAGATTAATATGTCTTATATTGGCAGAGTAGAGAAATATACTGGCCACATCCCAAAAAAAGACTGAAGGTCACACACAGAATTGACAGACACACTTAAAAAAAGAAAACAGAAATAGTGTTAGCTTCTTCCTCCATCTCCTCTTCCACCTACACTGCCATGTCCACAGCTTCCTCAACTTCCTACTCCACTTGTACCTCCGCCTCTTGGTTTAACCCTTAGACTCCCAGCGATGTACATGTATGGCGCTGGGGCGATGCGGGCACATGGCGCCCGCTCGCACGTGCGGCGGGCGTCATGGCCCGGCAAGTCTCTGCTGTTTCTAACAGCAGAGACTTGCGGCTACTTACCCCATCGGCGGCGTCTTGCTGGGCCTTTAGATGCCCGTGTGGCCAACCGGGGTGTCTGTACACGATCTGAAAGCTGTAAATCTCGCTGATGAGGTTTATAGCTTTCAAAGTGCAATTCTTATTCTGGCCACTAGATGGCTGGCCAGGATAAGAAATGAGCAATTCTTGGATTTATCTCAATCTAGAAATCCCTGATTGCTCATAAAGAAAAAAGAAAAAACACATTAGCTCATATTTGAGCTTTGAAATAATAACAAAAAAAATTTAAAAAAAATGTTAAAAAATATATAAAAAATAAAAAATATATAAAAGTTCAAATCACCCCCCTTTCCATATAATTAAAAAATAAATACCTAAATAACAATAAATATAGACATCATGGGTATCACCGTGACCGAAAACGACCATACTTTTAAAATATAAAAAAAATTGTGTGGCAAATTGTGTGGCAGAAAAAAGCGTCCAAATGGCGATTCGCTGTTTTTTGTTGCTTTTTTTTAAATTAAATAAAAAGTGATCAAAAAGTCATACACACCCCAGAATGGTATCAATAAAAACTTCAGATCGCCCCGCAAAAAATGAGCCCCCATACAGCTCCGTACACATAAATACCAAAAAGTTATAGGGGTCAAGATATGACAAAAAAAAGGCCAACTTTATAATTATTTTATAACTATCAAAACGCACGAAAAACTATACATATTAGGTATTGCCGGATTCGTACTGACCAGTAGAATGAAAGTAGTGGATCAGTTTTAATGCACATCGAACGCTGTAAATAAGAAACCCGTAGAACTGTAGCGGAATAGCGTTTTCTTTGCAATTTCACCCGGTTTGGAATTTTTTTCCCGCTTCCCACTACACCATATGCAATATTAAATGGTGGTGTTGGAAAGTACAACTTGTCCCGCAAAAAACAAGCCCACATACAGCTATGTGAACAGAAAAATAAAACAGTTATGGCTGTTTGAAGGCAGGGAGCGCAAAACGAAAATGCATAACCGAAAAAACCTCCGGTACTGAAAGGGTTAAGATTATTTTTTATTTTTCTGTATTTTATGTTATTTTAAGTCATTTCCCTATCCACCTTTGTTTGCAGGGCAATTGTACTGCCCTTCCCCCAATTTTGGAGCCCTCTAGCCTATGGCTTTTTCACAGCCTTTTTTCAGCCCCAAAGTTCGGGTCCCCATTGACTTCAATGGGGTTAGTTCGAGGTAAAGTTCACAACCGGAACCGATTGTTTCAAAGTTCGGTCGAACCCGGACGTCCACTGGTCTACTCATCACTAGATACAATCCCTGCTTTGGAGTGGGTGCCATATCAACTGGGTACTGTCTTTTTCACACAGCAGACACCTGGGCCTAATGTCCGTGACCAGTGGTAATGCTGGTCGCAGACTTTTATCCCCTCAGATGCTGTGGTCAAACGTGACAACAGCATCTGGAGGCACAAAAACCTGGAAGTGTGCGTTCCTTTTTTTAATCAGTATTAAAACAGAAATGTTATATATGTAATATCACTGTAATCGTACTGACCAGGAGAATAAAAGTAATGGGTCAGTTTTACTACATTGGGAATGCCATAAAAACAAAAAAAAAACTGTTTTTTCTGCGTTTTTTCAATTTCACCCCTTTTAGATTTTTTTCCAGCTCCCCACTACATTTTATGCAATATTAACTCCTTAGTGACCAAGCCTTTTTGGGCCTTAATGACCACAATGAGATTTTGGAAATCTGGCAAGTGTCACTTTAGCAGATAATAACTTCGTAAAGGTTTTGCACATCAAAGTAATTCTGACATTGTTTTCACATATTGTACTTTACTTGTGGTAAAATTTTACCGATACAATATGCATATTGTAAGAAGGGCATGGTTTGGGAGAACCGATATCTGCCCCTGAAATGATTAAGTACTGTGTGGTGAGCCTTGGGTGTGTCTCTGGGAACCAACAGGTTAACTCAGACACAGCATAAGCAGGATTGATAGCCTGTTTTGTCTGTGTTAGCCATAGCTAACATAGACAGGTTTGTAAAATATGTACTGGGCCTGCTTATAGTGGAGTGAGTGAGGTTGGCAGTGGGACGCTCACTCCACCCGGGGCTCCGGTCCTAGGCTTCCACCAGCCCACAGCTGAGAATCACATGGATTGTTAGGGCCTAATTTAAAGCCCAGTGTAGAACTGAGCACGGTGGCCATGCCTGGAGAACTGACAGCTGAACGTCAAAAGGTATTGCTCACCCAATACTTGTTATTGTAACCGTGGGCCTGGTAGCCGGTCCCACGTATAGTTAGCGATTGTGTTTGGTGTTAGGTACTGGCTCAGCCGAGCAGGGTTTTTATTAAGCCGAATTGTTAAAGGGTTTCTGTCACCAGTTTTTTTGGTATGAATCAGGCTGACATTAGAGATGTGCTAATGTCACCTGATTCCAAATATATATCTGTTTTATTTACTGGTGCCCCCATTTTTATGTAAAGTGAACTTTTATTTTATGCTAATAAGGCCTCTAGGTGCAAGGGGCGTTACCCCTGCTCCTAGAGGCTCTGTTGATTGACAGGACCAGGCAGAGAAGAAACACTCCATTCACCATAGCTTGCAAGGACCTTCAATGATGTCATGACCATGTGATCAGTCACATGGTTGGGATCACACAAACAGCCTGTCTCCTCCTAAACCATGTGACTGATCACATGGTCATGACATCATTGAAGGTCCTTGCAAGCTATGGTGAATGGAGAGTTTCTTCTCTGCCTGGTCCTGTCAATCAACAGAGCCTCTAGGAGCAGGGGTAACGCCCCTTGCACCTAGAGGCCTTATTAGCATAAAATAAAAGTTCATTTTATATAAAAATGGGGGCACCAGTAAATAAAACAGATATATATTTTGAATCAGGTGACATTAGCACATCTCTAATGTCAGCCTGATTCATACTGAAAAAACTGGTGACAGAAACCCTTTAAGGCTATGCTTACGTTTGATTAAGAAAGTGTGAAATAAAAAACACTTAATTTGGACTTAAACCTGTCTGTGTCCCTGCTTCCTGCACAACTACCAAGTGTTCACCAGAGCGAACCCCCACAATATCTTTATTAAAAAAACAATCTATGAAAATTTATAAAAATTGTCATTTTCCGATTGCTAACTGCAATATTTCACATACATAAATACTATTCAATATTTTAGCAGAAATATATTTCCACATCTTTACTTTATTTTGGATGCACTTACAAAAAGCACTTATTTTTTTAATTTAGGAGACTTACCATTTTACCATTAATTTGAAAATTTTTGAAGTACTGTATTTTTCGCTTTCTAAGACGCACCCCCCCCCCCCAAAAGTAGGGGAAAAATGGCCATGTGTCTTATAAAGCGAATACTAGCGAGCGCTTCCATTATGGAAGCGCTTACTAGTAGTTATTAGCTGCCGGGAGCCTGGAAAGATACTCGCCTTCCTGCACTGCAGCTCCGCTCTGGCGCTCCCTTGTCTTCTCCTACTGGCGCTGCAGTGTCCTGACCTCGTACAGCATCAGGACGTGGTGCGCTCACTATGACCTGACGCTGCACATACTCAGGTGACAGTGCAGTGCCGGCAGGAGAAGACAAGGGAGTGCCGGACCCAGAGAGGAGCTGCGACGCAGGAGAGGTAAGAGTTTTTTTTTATTTATTTTAGAGTTATGGGGCTGGGTGGGCTGATTTGAGGTCTGATGGGGGCTGATTTGAGGACTGATGGGGGCTAAGTAGGCTGCTCTAAGGTCTGATGAGGGCTGAGTGAGCTCATCTGAGGTCTGATGGGGGTCTTAAAGGGCTGATCTGAGGTCTTTTGGGGGTCTGAAAGGGCTGATCTGTGGTCTGAAAGGGCTGATCTGAGGTCTGATGGGGTCTGAAAGGGCTGATCTGAGGTCTGTTGGGGGTCTGACATGGAGGGCTGATGTGATGTCCTGATATTTATGGGGGGGATCTGATATAAGGTCTGATGAAAAATATTTTTTTCTTATTTTCCTCCTCTAAAATCTAGGGTGTGTCTTCTCATCAGATGCGTCTTATAAAGCGAAAAATATGGTACATATTTTTTTCCCTGCAACAAGCCAAGTTTGCAGTGGCTTATAAGTGTCAGAATAATAGAACCCCCGCTCACCAAAAGTGACCCCATTTTGAAAACTAGACCCCTTAAAGGGTTTTTCCGAGTTATATATATTGATGACCTGTCCTCAGGATAGGTCATCAATATCAGATCGGCGGGGGTCCGACACCCGGCACCCCCGCTAATCAGCTGTTTGAAGAGGAGGCGTGCGCCGTATCAGCGCTGCCTCCTCTTCACTGTTTACATGCTGGCCACAACGGGGTAGTGGTGAGTAGGTGTAATTACACCTCACCGCCCCATTCATTTCTATGGGAAGAATCGCTTCCATAGGCTTGTATGGAAGTGATTCTTCCCATAGAAATGAATGGGGCAGTGAGGTCATCAATATATATAACTCGGAAAACCCCTTTAACGTATTCTTCTAGGGGTAAAATGAGTTTTTTACCCCCTAGTTTTTTTAAAGAAATTAAAACTAAGAAGGTAAAGAAATGTTTTTTCAATTTAAAGACAGTTTTTTTTTTCTACAAAGCACATGAAACTGAAGAAGTATCACCCTACTTCTCCCATCTTCAGAAATATTCTCATTGTGGCCAAAATTTGCTTGAAAATGTTTTAGGCCCCATTGCACACTTGTAATGGCGTTGAGTTGCCAAAACAATAGAAAACCCCCATAAATGACCCCATTTTGAAAACTAGACCCCCTAATGTATTCATCTAGGAGTGTAGTGAGCTTTTAGACCCCCTAGTTTTTTGTAGAAATTAATGCTAAGCAGGCGAAAAAAAATATTTTTCATTTTTTACACAAATGTCAATTTTTCTACAAAGCACATGAAAATGAAGTACACCCCAAAATGTATCACCCCATTTCTCCTGTCTTCAGAAATAACCCCATTGTAACCCTAATCTTATGTCTTACATGGCAGGGCCCAAACATGAAGGAGCACCTGGGGCCTTTCAGATAATAAACTGAAAATGGTTCAGGCCCCATTGCACATATGTAATGGCTTTAAGCTGCCAAAATTATAGAAACGCCCATAAATGACCCCATTCTGAAAACTAGACCCCCTAAGGTATTCATCTAGGGTATAGTAAGTTTTTGACCCCTCCGTTTTTGAAGACATAAATGCTAAGCAGGTGAAAAAACATTTTTTCATTTTTACACAAAAATTTAAAGACAGTTTTTTTGGACTTGGCAAATAAAAATAAAGAAGAACACCCTAAAATGTATCAACCAATTTCACTTGTCTTCAGAAATATCCCCATTGTGGCCCTAATCTTATGTTTTGACACACGGCAGGGCCCAAAAATAAAGGAGCACCCAGTGGCTTTCAAATAAGAAATTGAAAATGTTTTAGGCTTCATTTCACACTTGTAATGGCGTTGAGATGCAAAGTGATAGAAAAACCTAGATCCCTTAAAGCATGCATCTAGTGGTGTAGTGAACAAAGATTATTGGTGTTCACACTTCTCTTGTTATGGCAAAATACTTCAGTGCTGGATGTAGGTACCACAATGTTCGTTTCTGTCCATTATTCCAACGCTACACCCTTAGCCTATGCATACATAGTGCTCACCGCGAATAGATAAAAATAATCGCACTTTATTGTACTTACAAAGTTGGTCTTAGTCAAATCACATAAAATGTCACTGCCCGACCCTGGTTTCGCTCCGCTTCATTAGGGGCGTCCCGAGATTCATGTCTGGTACGAGTGCATTTAAACCACCTCATTCGGGACATCATGTCCACAAAAATGAACTCCCTCTTATTATTATAGTGAAGTATTTTTCAATATAAATACATTTCCATATCTCTCAATAATAAAATTTATACAAACATTTTATAAATGTATAAAAACATTACAATAATATAATACATCCTATCACGGTTATAAAGCACTAATGTCTTTTTTCTACAATTGCCTACAAGTAAAGCCTAGATGTTTCTTATTCTTGTATACCTACTAATATCCACCATATATGCTACTGATAGAAGCTGTCTATCTTATATAGCAGCCAGCAGTTAATATATCTTTACTGCCTTCATATCCCAGTATGTATTCATGCCCGCAGGTTGTAAAGTCTTCATTTTATATATCCACTCTGCTTCTTTTTTGTTAATATATTCAACCGGGTCCCCAACCCGCCATCTATTACATGCTAATTCCACACCCATAAACTTAAGTCCCCTCGGATTACTCTGATGACAGTTTTTAAAATGGGCTAATACATTATGGGTTTCCAACCCTTTCTTTATGTTTCTAATCAGAGATGAGCAAATCTATTCGCCGCTTTGTAGATTAGTTACGAATCCTCCTTTTTTCCTACTCCGAAGCGAATCTGGATTTATTCAGATTCGCTTCGTGTTATTCGTAAATGTTCTTAAAATTTTGAACGCTAACGCTACGTACTCATACTTCTTGCACCCCTCAACCCCCAGAAGCGGGAAAATGACGATACGCCCGCCCCCCCCCCCCCCCCCCCTCAGAAGCCGGAAAAACCAGCCCGGCCCACCGGGAACTAACTATTTGCACGTATAGAGAGTGAAGACTCGTCCCTCATTACTCCGCCCTCTTCTCCAGTTCAAGCCAGCGGTGAACAAGATACCACAGCATGGCGAAACAACTGCGACCAAAGTGGGGAGAGATGGTGTTTGGTAGCGAGTACCCCGACCCATCGTCCAGTTCAGAGGAGATCACAGTGTCACAATTGGCCAAGAGAATCCCACCGGCTCCTGACTTGATGTTCGCCGTGCCGGCTGGTGCAGCAGAGACGGCTGGAGCGTCCACTCCGCCGCCCAGGAGGAGAACAACAACACCTTCCATGCGGCAGAATCCCATTGTGCCTGTATCAGTGACAGCCCACGCCCAGACCCTATGGGACTACAAGAATGCGGTGGAGGACTGGGTCATCCAAGTACTGGACTATCCGAGGCCGGGAGATCCTACACTGGAATGGCGTAAGGGAACCATCCAATGGTTTTCAGTGGAGCGAGGCTGTGGCTTCCGAGGATGGCAAGGAGTACATTGTGGGCCGCAAGTCTGTGAAATGCCGTACCTGCCCCAACCCCATCACAGCCTGTATGTGGGGGATCAGGTGGAATACACCTCCATGGCATCCCTGAAAGGCCCCTTTGCTACTGGGGTTACCTTATTGTCTAAGTCCCTGGTACCTGCATTAGCATCACCAGAAGTTTGGCTGGAGGAACCAGCAGGCGCAGGACGCGTGCGCTGCCTACAGGAGTCACCAGATGGCACCTTCCGTTTCAGGGAGAAGCCACAGCCGGAGCCTCTGATCCCTGGATTGCCACCACCACCACAGTCCTTTCACCTGGGTCAGCTGACGACATCATCCTTTACTTTCCAGTCCACAGTGATCCAGTACCAACTACCCTGGAAAATGAAGTCAGCAGCAGCCAGGGGAGCTGGCGGTTCTATCCTGGGTGCAACCTTGCCTGAAGAAGTCCTTACCCCTGCTGGTCCGGCAGGAGTATCTGGAAAAGTGAAGGCGCAAGTGGCTGCAACGCTCACCAGTGTGACCACCACTCGGTCAAGTCCGACTTCTGGCAGAAGAGGGCAGTGGAGCTCAACCACAGCAGCCAGCTTGGCCTACAGGAGGCAGGAGCTTCCTCTAATGTCATTCAGCAGCAGTTTCAGCGAGGAGGACTTCAGGTCCCTCCTCTGAGGAACCTTTCTACTGGCTGATTTAAAGGACACCTCTGGACCTATAGGAGCCACAACATGGACTGCACCTGATGGGTGAGAGCTAGTTGCCACTTGTTCTTAGTTTATTACATTACATTGTGCCTAAGCACACCTATTTTCCTTTTTTCCCCCTTCTCAGGTTATTTGGGAGCCCCCTTTGCAAAAAGGGTTCTCTATTTGCTGCTATTTTATATTATCCATGTGGATTACACGTTACCTGTTTGGATTACAAAATTACAGTACCTCAAGTGGATTACAATTGAATTTTGGACGGTGTTCCAGTGTTTTATGCCAAGCAGCCATGAGGAGAGACTCAAATGTATATCTGAGCCTATTATGCTTGCAAATGTGAAATTGATTGCACTAAAATGTTTGCATAATTATGTCTTTGCTGTATTTTAGCATAGCTATAATGTTTTTACAGGTCCAGCAACATTCAAGCACTTTAGCCCATTGTGTGTATTCTTTTTCAGGTACTGCAATATGTCCCATTATGCACTTATTGTATGGTGTTTTTTAGTAAATTATGCACTTAGCTGGATAGCTAACAGTGATCACCTTACTTTTCTACCTCATATGGACTGCCTCTGAGGACTGTACGCCACGGCCTAGCCTCCTGTCTGCGTGCATATGACGCAATCGCGAGTCAATAGTATGCTATGGATTCGTACGCACTTTTTTGCTAATGCTTACGCATTCAGTAGCATACTTTTAACAACGTTTAGACTATATGGACTATATAGACGATTATTTTTCAACACAAATTCGACCAAATAAATTCGTATTAAGAACAAATCTGGTCATAACTTCGTTGATTATTCACCAAAGCGAATTTTTGATGATTCGCTCATCTCTACTTCTAATGTGTTCTCCAATCCTTACTTTTAATTTTCTTAAAGTCCTGCCCACATATTGGAGGTGACAGGGACATTCTAGGACATATATTACTCCTGCATGTTCACATGTTATTTGTCCTTTTATTTTATAATCCTTCCCTTTGACATTGCTTCTGATAGTTTCAGTCTTGTAGCCTTTCTTTTCTTCCTTGGACCTATTCTTGCATGTTGTACAAAAACCGCACCATGTGAATGCTCCGTAAGGTCTTTACGTAAACAGCTATGCACCATTTTGTCTTTAATAGTTGGGAGCTTTTTTAAAGATGAAAATTGGGTTAGTGGGTAGTGTGTTACTCAAAATTGGGTCATTAAGCAGTATATTCCAATTTTTTCAAATTACCTGTTTGAAAATAGGGCAGAAAGTGGAATATTGGGTAATGAAGGCTGTTCTATACCTATCTATCTCCCTATTATTACTAGTCTGCATATTCCTATCTTCTACTGCTCCCCTTTCTTTATAGGTGGATGCCATTTTCTCCTTATCTTTAACTAATGTAATTTCTTCATAACCCTTTTCCAAAAATCGTTGTTGAATCACTCCACTCTGCTCTTTGTAATCGCTAAGTTTAGTACAATTCCTTTTTATTCTAGGTATTGTCTCTACCCATGGTCTATAATGGCAACTGCTTCTATGTATATACCTATTCCGATCTGTGGGCTTGAAATATGATTTGGTATATACACTACCGTTCAAAAGTTTAGGGTCACTTAGAAATTTCCTTATTTTTTAAAGAAAAGCAGGTTTTTTTTTTCAATGAAGATAACATTAAATTAATCATAAATGCACTCTACACATTGTTAATGTGGTAAATGACTATTCTAGCTGCAAACGTCTGGTTTTTAATGCAATATCTACATAGGTGTATAGAGGCCCATTTCCAGCAACCATCACTCAGTGTTCTAATGGTACATTGTGTTTGCTAACTGTGTAAGAAGGCTAATGGATGTTTAGAAAACCCTTGAAAACCCTTGTGCAAGTATGTTAGCACAGCTGAAAACAGTTTTGCTGGTTAGAGAAGCTATAAAACTGATCTTCCTTTGAGCTAGTTGAGAATCTGGAGCATTACATTTGTGGGTTCGATTAAACTCTCAAAACTTTCATGTGAAACTCGACAGTCTATTCTTGATCTTAGAAATGAAGGCTATTCCAATGCGAGAAATTGGCAAGAAATTGAAGATTTCCTACAACGGTGTGTACAACTCCCTTCAGAGGACAGCACAAACAGGCTCTAACCAGAGTAGAAAGAGAAGTGTGAGGCCCCTCTGAACAACAAGACAAGTACATTAGAGTCTCTAGTTTGAGAAATAGACGCCTCACAGGTCCTCAACTTGCAGCTTCATTAAATAGTACCCGCAAAACACTAGTGTCAACGTCTACAGTGAAGAGGCGACCCCGGGATGCTGGCCTCCAGGGCAGAGTGGCAAAGAAAATGCCATATCTGAGACTGGCTAATAAAAGGAAAATATTAATATGGGCAAAAGAACACAGACATTGGACAGAGGAAGATTGGAAAAAAGTGTTATGGACAGACAAATCGAAGTTTGAGGTGTTTGGATCACACAGAAGAACATTTGTGAGACGCAGAACAACTGAAAAGATGCTGGAAGAGTGCCTGATACCATCTGTGAAGCATGGTGGAGGTAATGTGATGGTCTGGGGTTGCTTTGGTGCTGGTAAAGTGGGAGATTTGTACAAGGTAAAAGGGATTTTGAATAAGGAAGGCTATTACTCCATTTTGCAATGCCATGACATACCCTGTGGACAGCGCTTGATTGGAGCCAATTTCCTCCTACAACAGGACAATGACCCAAAGCACACCTCCAAATTATGCAAGAACTATTTAGGGAAGAAGCAGGCAGCTCGTATTCTATCTGTAATGGAGTGGCCAGTGCAGTCACCAGATCTCAACCCCATTGAGCTGTTGTGGGAGCAGCTTGACCATATGGTACGCAAAAAGTGCCCATCAAGCCAATCCAACTTGTGGGAGGGGCTTCTGGAAGTATATGTTAAATTTCTCCAGATTACCTCATCAAATTACCAGCTAGAATGCCAAAGGTCTGCAATGCTGTAATTGCTGCAAATGGAGCATTGTTTGACGAAAGCAAAGTTTGAAGGAGAAAATTATTTCAAATAAAAATCATTATTTCTAACCTTCTCAATGTCTTGAATATATTTTCTATTCATTTTGCAACTCATTTGATAAAAGCGTGAGTTTTCATGGAAAACACAAAATTGTCTGGGTGACCCCAAACTTTTGAACGGTAGTGTAGGTAACCTCCTTCAACCATAATTTCCAGATCTGAGAAGCACACTGATTTTTTACTTGTAATAGCTGTAAATTTAAGGTTCCAGTCGTTATTGTTTTGTATTTTGGATAAAAATTTCCAATGTCTCTTCTTCTCCCTTCCAGATGAATAGGCAGTCATAAATATATCTTCGCCACACGCATAAGTTCCTCTCCATCTCTTTCTGGTTTAATAAGGGATCAATGTAATGGTGTTCCCAGTATGCCAAAAAAAGATTGGTGAAACTCGGTGTGAATTTCGCACCCATCACTGTCCCGACCTGTAAATAAAAAGTATCTTTAAAGGGGTTTTCCCATCTTGCTAATTCAGCCTTACCAGCAGCCAGCTCTGCAGTTCACTTCCTGGTTTCCTGCTTCTAAGGCTGGGCGGGCTTAGGCAGTTTGAGTGATGGACTGCCACGCCTCCTTATGACATCACACTGAGAGCTCAGTCCTTGCGTGCTCGTTCATGTGGATAGTATGAGTCATCAGTTTGGCAGCCTGCAGTGTCTGTGAAGCTCATCTCTCCTGCTGTGGAATCATCACCCTTTCTGCCCAGCGCTGTACATGTATGGCACTGCGGGAAGTGACTTCCCGCCCAGTGCCGTAGTACTACGGCGCACTGATCGGGTGGGTGCAGGAGCTGCGCCCGCCTGATCAGCTGCAGGGGACCGGCTGTGCGCAGTAGCCGGACCCCAGCTGTATGCGCCTTAATCGGTGAAAACACCGATGCCGGCGCATTAACCCTCGATGTGCCGCGGTCAGCACAAGCAATCCTTGGTGCGGGAGGGGGAGTCCATCGGGTCCCCGCACTGCTGTGACACGGACCCGATGGCTTGGATGGCAGCCCGATGCCTTCCTTAGGCATCCAGCTGCCATCTACGGAAGCCTGTGAGATCCAGCCCCCTGGATCTCACAGGAAGCAGGCTGTAAGTGTATTAATGTGTGTAATTCACTTACAGCAATGCATTACAATACAGAAGTATTGTAATGCATTGTAAAGGGGATCAGACCCCCAAAAGTTAAAAAAGGGTGGTAAAAAGGTTAAAAAAAGTTTAAGTTTAAAAAAATAAATAGATAAAAGTTTCAAGTAAAAAAAAAAGCACCATTTTCCCAAAATAAAGTTAAAAAAAAGAAAAGCAGACATTAGGTATCACCGCGTCCGTATCAACCGGCTCTATAAAAATATCACATGATCCACCCCGCCAGGTGAACGCAGTAGAAAAAACAGTGCCAAAACAGCCATTTTTTGGTCACCTTCTCTTACAAAAAGTGTAATAGCAGGCGATCAAAAAGGCGTATTATATAAATACTAACAAGTATAAACCTGAAGGTGTTGGCCCCTTACAGAGTAATGAGGGGGGAGTTGCAGAGAGCGATGAGGAGAAAGCGAAGCTACTAAATAACTTTTTCTCCACTGTATTCACTGAGGAAAATAAACTGTCAGATGAAATGCAGAGTATGAAAGTAAATTCCCCTTTAAAAGTGTCCTCTCTGACCCAGGAAGAGGTACAGCAACGTCTTAAAAATATTAAAATAGACAAATCACCAGGACCAGATGGCATACACCCCCGTATCCTAAGAGAATTAAGTAATGTCATCGACAGACCCTTATTTCTGATATTTAAGGACTCTATACTGACGGGGAGTGTTCCACAGGATTGTGGTGCCAATATTCAAAAAGGGTCCAAAAACAGAGCCCGGAAACTATAGGCCGGTAAGTTTAACTTCTGTTGTGGGTAAACTGTTTGAAGGTTTTCTGAGAGATGCTATCTTGGATTACCTCAATGAAAATAAGCAAATAACTCCGTATCAGCATGGCTTCATGAGGGATCGGTCATGTCAAACCAATTTAATCAGTTTCTACGAGGAGGTAAGTTCTAGACTTGACCGCGGCGACTCAATGGATGTCGTATATTTGGACTTCTCCAAAGCATTTGACACGGTACCACATAAAAGCACACACCAATAACCGAACAATACACCAATCTATAAAGAATAAACCTTTTTTTAATTCATCGAAATTTATGTAAAAATATATATATATAAAAAAATCAATGGTGGTAACTTACACACACAAAAGGAGGGGCAGGTACACAGTACTCATACTGAATTAGGCAAAGTATTACAGAGGGTATCCACATAGAACATGATAAAGTGCAAGTGCAAATAGCAGTACATGAGACACCATAAGTAGAACACAGCAGTCAGAAAACAAGTATAATAAGCAATAAGTAGCAATACAAACCACTGCCTCCTCCAACCCCGACGTACGTTTCGCTGTGGCTTCCTCAAGGGGATACATAAAAGGTTAGTATACAAAATGAGAACGCTTGGCCTGGGAGAAAATGTCTGTAGGTGGGTAAGTAATTGGCTCAGTGATAGAAAACAGAGGGTGGTTATTAATGATACATACTCAGATTGGGTCACTAGTGGGGTACCACAGGGGTCAGTATTGGGCCCTATTCTCTTCAATATATTTATTAATGATATTGTAGAAGGTTTGCATAGTAAAATATCAATTTTTGCAGATGACACTAAACTGTGTAAAGTGATTAACACAGAGGAGGACAGTGCACTGCTACAGCAGGATCTGGATAGACTGGAGGCTTGGTCAGAAAAGTGGCAGATGAGGTTTAACACTGACAAATGTAAGGTTATGCATATGGGAAGGCATAATACAAGTCACCAGTACATACTAAATGGTAAAGCATTGGGTAACTCTGACATGGAAAAGGACCTAGGAATTTTAGTGAACAGCAAACTAAGCTGTAGAAGCCAGTGCCAGACAGCTGCTGCCAAGGCCAATAAGATAATGGGTTGCATCAAAAGGGGCATAGATGCGCGTGATGAGAACATAGTCCTGCCACTTTACAAATCACTAGTCAGACCACACATGGAGTACTGTGTACAGTTCTGGGCTTCTGTGAACAAGGCAGACATAGCAGAGCTGGAGAGGGTTCAGAGGAGGGCAACTAAAGTAATAACTGGAATGGGTGGACTACAGTACCCAGAAAGATTATCAAAATTAAGGTTAGTCACTTTAGAAAAAAGACGACTGAGGGGAGATCTAATAACTATGTATAAATATATCAGAGGTCAGTACAGAGATCTCTCCCATCATCTATTTATCCCCAGGACTGTGACTGTGACGAGGGGACATCCTCTGCGTCAGGAGGAAAGAAGGTTTGTACACAAACATAGAAGAGGATTCTTTATGGTAAGAGCAGTGAGACTGTGGAACTCTCTGCTTGAGGAGATGGTGATGGTAAGTTCACTAAGAGAGTTCAAGAAGGGCCTGGATGTATTTCTGGAGGGTAATAATATTACAGGTTATAGTTACTAAAGAGGGGTCGTTGATCCAGGGAGTTATTCTGATTGCCTGATTGGAGTCGGGAAGGAATTTTTCCCCCTAAAGTGAGGAAAATTGGCTTCTACCTCACAGGGGTTTTTTGCCTTCCTCTGGATCAACTTGTAGGAAAACAGGCTGAACTGGATGGACAGATGTCTTTTTTTGGCCTTACAAACTATGTTACTATGTTGCAGGGGGTCACACATCACTATATACAGTGTACAGAGGGTCACACATCTGTATATACAGTATAAAGGGGGTCACTGTACAGGGGTTCACAGATCTCTGTATGCAGTGGTGGGGGGTCACACATCCGTATATACAGTGTATGGTGGTGGTGGTGGGGTCAACTATTACTGTATACAGGGGGTCACACATCACTATATACAGTATAAAGTGGTGATCACATATCACTGTATTGGGGGCATCATATATCACTATATACAGTGTGCAGGAAGGAAAGGGCACATATTTACAGATGACATCAGTGACTGCTGCTGATATCACTGACCTCAGCCATACTGACAGCTCAGAAGGGGTTAAAGCTTCTGACCTGTTGGTCTAGCTGGAATAAACATGTCTGTGATAAGATCACATTGCAGAGTGGTCATAGACAGGACAGACACTTGGAATGCTCACACTTTGTTGTCCACAGCACCTTCCTGGCACTGCTACATCACTGCAGTCAGTAAGGTCCATCACAGCTTCTCCTCAGTCTCTCTTCCTCTTGCAAAGTTTCTTTATTTTAGCTTCTAACAAGTTTCTCTGCTAAGCCCCTTCAGCCTTGTATAGTCAGGACTGCAGTCACAGCAGAAGGAAACTTCTCTGACAAAAGCAGGGTGCCTTTAGGACCCAGGAGCAGCACACTCCTTCCATGGACTAGTGCACGTGCAGGCATGGATGAGACAGGCAGCTATGAGAGCAGGACTGAGGGGGCGTGGCTTCCAATAGCAAGGAAACCAGGCAGATCTGCTGTAGAAGATATATTAGGAAGTTTATTGTCTTCCTGCTTTCTTTAGAGTTTTAATAAGTGCTAACAAAGTGGTCAACCCCTTTAAGGCTATGATTTTCAGTCCACCCCTTTGTTTAATACTGCTTTACAAATCCCTTTGTGTTGTGCTGCCTTTGGAATTTCTATAAGCAAATTTAGACATTCCTTATCATCCTTCAGGCAGCACAAGTATCCCCCCCTGAAAAAGATATTGCTTGGTAAAAAACACATCTACCTAGTGGGTGGGCGCTCCTTTATAGGGGGTTAATTAATCTGATTTACTAATGATTATCTTCTGTCCTAGATGGGAGGAGCAAGACATTAACCCTTTGTGTTGTGCTGCCTTTGGACTCAAGGAAAGATACATTTTGGTGAGCAAATTTAGACAATATGTCTCTACATTTGGTGCAGGCATGAGATTGCCTGCCCGTCCATCAAACTGGATGGGGGGGGGGGTGAACCTGTTGAGCGGGGTGACAGACAATTGTTGCACTCTGATGAATACATTTGTACAAATCAATCTGCTCACATAGACAGTAGCATCCTATAATCACATAACTTACTCCCAGCTGACAGCCTATAAATCATCTATGAATATATGACTAGCCTTCATCTGGGAAAAAGGGGAAATGAGTGTAGTCAGACATCTCTATATACAATGTACAGGGGGTCACATATCTATATATATAGTATACAGGGGGTCACACATCTCTATATACAGTATGGGGGGTCACCCATCTCCATATACAGTGTACAGAGGTGGGGCTTATACATCTCTAACTACAATGTACATGGGGTCAAACATCACTATATACAGTGTACAGGGGGTCACACATCACTATATACAATGTACAGGGTGTTTCGTCTTTATACATACAAGATAGCCCTGTGATAGGATGAGTTTCAAGTGGTAGGCTGTAATGTTGTGATGAGATTTGCAGAATCCATTAAAAAAAGTTGGGAGATTAATAACATTTTTTGTAACACTGAAAGGTTGCTGGTGAGTTAATGAATAACAGATAGGATGGAACTTGGACAGTTATTCAGTTGTTTATGTATTTTGGGAAAATGGTAGTATATGGATAACATAGGATTCTGAGATACTCATTTTTTGCTGAGTACTCGTTCCATGAATGAATCATCAATCAAATCCAATCATAAAATTGTGATATGTAGTCTGGTGTGGGATAGTTGGATAAAGGTTGGTAATAGGCTGTCTGACAGAATGTTGCTTCTTGAATGTATGTATTCTGATTTTGTACCAATTCCCTCTATCCTTATCATCATTGTTGGTGAACAATGTTTGGTTGGTTGTTGGTCACATTGTTGGTTACAGTTGTTACTTAGGGATTTGATTAATTTTATTGCTTTAATTGATGAATTTTGCCGTGGTTTGTATTTAGAGTTGATGAATCTAAAATCAGCTATGACAAGGCAAATAAAATTTCAATATGGCTATCCCTATTATGTATTGGGTAAAAATCAGAATTAGTCTTACCAGTAAGGCTACATTCACAAGACGGTTGTGTTTTATGGATCCACATATTGCGGATCCGCAAAACACCGATACCGGCCCATGTGCGTTGTGCAATTTGTGGACCACACATGCCGAGGCTATCATAGAAATGCCTATAATTGTTCGCAATTGCAGACAAGAATAGGACATGTTCTATTTTGTTTGCGGCCCCATAGAAATAAATTAATATGCGGCTCGGAGGCCGTGAAAATAACGGTCATGTGAATGTAGCCTAATTCTGTTTCCATTAATTCACCATGACGGCACACACAAGGAGATTGACCACTGACCTCTATAGGGGCAGGAACAGAAAAAAGGTTAAATTGCTCCCACCCACCACCATTCCCCAGGGTTTCAAAATTATTAGAGAGCTAGAAAAAAGTGTAGCATACTCGTAATAGAGTGCCTAATGTGTGTGTATATATATATATATATATATATATATATATATATATATATAATTCAAAAAGCGAGGCAGCACTCCAATCTGTGAAAACGGTGTCGGACTTTATTCCAAAAAAGATGCAACGTTTCGGTATTCTCAATGATACCTTTCTCAAGCATAACAAATTCAGTGTGACAATCTCAATATATAGTGAATATAGGCGGAGTTAAACAATCATGTGACACACATCATGTGATCAGTGAAACATATTCCAAATCTTGTGTACAATGTAAATACAATCCTGCAACAATATAACAGTGCTCATGTCTTTCTTGGTGTACGATCAACATTAAGGATCAGCCTAATCCTGGCCATCTCCTAAGTAGTGTCCAGTGTAGACATCATATCGGTGCACTGTGCTATATTAAAACTTTAAAACCACTATCGATCTAGAAGTATCCAAATGCCGTGGCCAAATGCCTAGAGAGAGATGACTGTCCCAGTGAACCACTAGTATTTGTGATCACACTGTTGAACTTGATCCTTAGGAGAAATTATTTCATCTTCAAGAAGAAATATTACACACAATTGCGGGGGACCGCGATGGGGTCCAATGTGGCCCCCACTTACGCCAATATCTATATGGCACATCTGGAGGAGGAGTATGTCTATGTATCGCCCCATTTCCAACATGTTGTGGGATGGTGGCGGTACATAGATGACATTTTCCTCATTTGGAAGGGTTCCTTGGAAACTCTGATGTCATTCCATGAATACCTGAATGGAATGGATCCAGACATAGGATTCACCCTGGTGCACTCCACCGAATCCGTACAGTTTTTGGACACCACAGTCAAAAAAGCTGATCAGGATTTAATTACAGATATCTTCACGAAACCCACTGATTGCAATAGCTTATTAAAGGTATGAGAGTGCGCATCCCAAGGCAATGGTTAATTCGTTGCCGAGGAGTCAGTTTTTACGGGTGTCCAGAATTGTGCGTGATCCGGAGGTAGTGGAATCCAGAATGGACGATATGGTGAAGAAGTTTCTAACTAGGGGTTATCCCAGGAAGCTAGTCAGTGGACACAGACGTGCCATTATGGAGGAGGGGGGAGGAACCCCAATAAGAAATACTCTGTTTATAAGGGGCCTCGTATCCCTTTTGTCTCTACACACTCTGAACAGAGTGGGGAGATTAATGAAATCATTAGGAAGCATTGGCCCATTCTAGCAGTCAATACGAATATTCAGGAGTTCCAGAATTCTCCACTCATGTCATTCAAAAGATCCCCCAATTTGAAAGATCACCTTGTCACTAGTGAGACCAAAAGAACTGAAAGTGATAGACAGACATATATTGGACGCAGATGGACAGGATGTTTTCCTTGTCTAGCCTGCGTAAATTGCCAATATATGAAGAAAACCGAATATTTCATTGGCCCACGTACAGGTACTGTATATGATATTAAGTACCTGTTGACATGCAATTCCACCTATGTCATTTATGTGGTGATGTGCCCATGCGGGTTGTGGTATGTAGGGGAGACTACCCTGGATGCCAAGACCCGCATGTTGCAACACAGATACTCCTATATACGTAAAAAACGCAGGGACCTTCCGGTCCATAAGCACTTTGTGGAAGGAGGACATTCTGAAAAGGATTTTAGGTTTATGTTAATAGACCATGTTCCCCTACCAAGGAGAGGGGGCGATAGGGAACGTATTCTTAAAAGAAAGGAATTGGAGTGGATACACAGACTGGGGACATTGAAACCCAATGGTCTTAATGTGGACTTTAATCTGTCTGTGTATCTGTGAAAAGAATGCCATATACGCACATGTCTGTGGTGGTCTGTCCTCAGTAGCCTTGATGTAGGTTTCACGTTCGGTGTGACTCTTTTTTGATTTGTAAGATTGATAATGATACTATTATCTTTGCTTTATTTATAGATTTCGATGAATAAGAAGAGCATCAGGATGGGGAAATATCATATGTATTTTTTTACATTTATCTTTTTATACTGTATAGTGTCCGGAATACCTGTACTCATGTGTCCGTAATATTTGTACTAATGATTCCCTCACATACGGGGTGTATAGTTCACCAGCGATAGTGGCCATATTTGAATATCATCCTTTGGTATTGTCTCTAGCAGGTCAACACCTTCATAGAAGGAATGGTCAGGGTGGGTGCCCTCCTGGGTAGCGGACCTAGTCGGTGGAGACGGGCACTGGCACCAGTGCCAGTGTCCGTACCCCAATGACATGAGGACTGAACGGTTGACCCAAGGACTGACTGTTCGTTCCTCGTACTGCACCCAGGGGCCACAGTGTTCATGCATGCCCTGGTATGGGGTGTACATGTGCACTATACGCCTGATGACCGAAGTCAATATTCTCCCATATGTTTGCGAGCCGGACCTGTTGGTCCAATTGTGCCACTTAACCATAGTGAACTTTTATCACCCGATCCATACTAGTGTTTGTTGTAATTTAGAACAAACAGGGATTTCCATGACGTACACGAGAGGGAGGGATGACCTCCTCCACTCCGTGACGTCAGTGGGAGTGGAGTCATCTGGCATTACACGTGACGAAGTACAGTCACATGATTGGAGTACCCGCGCAAGCGCGGACTGCTCACGGGGACGCCGGACTTCATCTGATACCTTAGGTATTTTCCCCATCTTTGATACTTCTAGATCGATAGTGGTTTTAAAGTTTTAATATAGCACAGTGCACCGATATGATGTCTACACTGGACACTACATAGGAGATGGCCAGGATTAGGCTGATCCTTAATGTTGATCACTGTTATATTGTACACAAGATTTGGAATATGTTTCACTGATCACATGATGTGTGTCACATGATTGTTTAACTCCGCCTATATTCACTATATATTGAGATTGTCACACTGAATTTGTTATGCTTGAGAAAGGTATCATTGAGAATACCGAAACGTTGCATCTTTTTTGGAATAAAGTCCGACACCGTTTTCACAGATTGGAGTGCTGCCTCGCTTTTATAATTATATTGACTGGCGTGTCATCCTGGACCAGGAGGAATTGCACCCACTTTCACTATAGCTGACTAGTGCTGCTGCTATATTTGTTTATATATTTTTTTTTTTTTTTTTTCTTGGTATTACTTCAGACCAACTAGAACGGCATAAGTAAAGGTTAACTAAGGGGAAGGAATTAATGTGCTGTCATGGAGAATTGATGGAAACAGAATTACCGGTAAGACTAATTCAAATTTTCCAATATGACGGCACACAGAAGGAGACTTTAAAAATTATTAATTTAAAGGGGTTGTCTCATGATCGACAATGGGGGAATATCGCTAGGATATGCCTTTATTGTCTTACAGGTGCGGGTCCCAAAACGGAGCACCGCAAGGTGGTGGCTGGAGGACTCTTGTCCGGCCACCACCAAGCTGGCTCCCCATAGAAGTGAATGGGAGGGTACCGCGAATGGACAGCCCCTGCTCCCATTCATTTCTATGGAGCCGGCAGAAATAGCTGAGCCAGTGCTCGGCTATATTCACCAGCTCCATAGAAAATAAATGGAGGGCGGCTGCGCATGCTCTGTTCTGGATATGGGTGTGGGTCCCAGCGGTGGGACCTGCACCTACAAAACAATGGGGGCATATCCTAGCGATATGCCCCCATTGTCCATCATGAGACAACCCCTTTAAGGGTTCGAGGGGACTACCACCTGGAGGACCGTACGTCCATACGTCAGGTCAGAAGAATTGGATAAGTCTAATCTATAATGTTTTATAAAGGTATGCATATTGGACCAGGTTGCAGCTTTGCATATCTGGTCAAATGAAGCACCCGCTCTCTCCGCATAGGAAGAAGACATGGACCTTGTGGAATGTGCCTCAATGTTGTGTGGGCATACTAGACCCTGAATCTTGTATGAGCAAGAAATCATATTTTTAATCCATCTCGCAATGGAGCATTTGAAAGCTTTATTGGCTTTATTTTTCCCTGTAAATTGGATAAGGAGATTGTCTACCGTCCTGAAACTTTTAGTAACCTCTAAATATCTTAGAACTATACATCTAACATTTAGAGAGTGAAACTCAAGTTCTTTCTAATTTTTGAGATGAGTACAAAAAGAAGTTAGAATGAACTACTAATTTCTGTGGAAATCAGACAATTTTAGTAAGGAAGCCTGGGTTTAATTTGAGGACTATTCTATCATCGGAAATTGTTAAATAAGGCTCTCTGACGGAAATAGCCTGAATTTCTCCCAACCTTCTTGCTGACATAATGGATATTAAAAAAGCTGTTTTAAATTATAGGAGTTTGATAGAACAATCCTCTATAGGTTCAAATGGTCCCGAAGTCAGACCATTAAGGACCGTGTTTAGGTCCCAAGAAGGGATACGAGACCTCAACAGGGGCCTCAATCTAGTAGCTCCTCTGATGAATCTTCTGATCCACCTGTTACTGGCCAGGCCAGTATAGAAAAAAGCACGTAGCGCAGAGACCTGAACCTTCAGAATGGATGGTCTGAGACCCAGTTCCAAACCTTGTTGTTGAAAATCTAATATTTTTTTGATGTTTGGTTTCTCATAATTTGGAGTTGTTTCCCCTCAGCAGGAACAGAACTTCTTCCAGATTTTCAAATATATAGCAGAAGTCACTTTTTTCCTACAGGATTTAAGTGTAGAGATCACTATCTGAAAGTCCCTGATGCTTTAAAACGATGACCTCAGGAGCCAAGCCATAAGTTTGAAGAGTTCCGGACGAGGATGCAGAATGGGACTCTGATGAAGAATATTGCTCCTGAGAGGGAGGATCCAAGGCTCCAAGACAGAATCTTTTTAATAGGGGAGACCAGCTCCTTTTTGGCCAAAAAGGAGTGATTAGAATGATGGTTGTATTTTCCTGAAGAATCTTCTGAATCACTTTTGGAATTAGAGGAAGAGGCGAGAATACATAAACTAGATCCCAGCTCCATGTCTGAAGAAACGCATCCATCACCCAAGGATTGTCTCAAGGATTCTGAGAACAGAACCTCTTCACTTTTGCATTTTTTCTTGAGGAAAACAGGTCTACGTATGATGAACTCCACCTGTGTATAATTTTGAAAATCTCTCGATTTAAGGACCATTCTCTCTGATCTAACTTCAGTCTGCTGAGGTAATCTGATTTAAAGAACCTTTAAGATAAACTGCAGAAATTGATCTCACTTTCTGCCTGCCCAGGAGAATATTTTCTTTGATAGGTCTAGGAGTTTTCCTGACCTCGTCCCTCCTTGGTGCGTGAGATAAGCTACCATGTCGTGTTGTCTGAGAGCATCTTAAAGTGATGATCCTGAAGAATCTCTTAAGCTGAATTTAAGGTCTACCAAACAGCCTTTAACTCCCGAAAGTTTGAAGATTGATTGCTTATAGATGGGTGCCAAGTGCCTTGATAACATCTGTCTCCAATCCTTGCTCCCCAACCTGACTTGCTTGTGTCTGTTTGTACTTGGATGGATGGAGATCTGTTTCATACTACTCCTCTGGATAGAGTCTCTGGTATTGTCCACCAAGAGAGGGATGATTTTACTGGCCCTGGAATAAATATCTTCCGATTCAAAGATCTTTATTGCCTGTCCCATTCCTTTAGAATACAGAACTGCATGGAACAAAAGTGTGACTGACTCCAGGTTACTGACAGAATGCATCAGTTTAGCAGACCTAAGATGCTCATGGCTTCTCTTATGGAACATCTTTTTCTTTTTTGAAATTTCTCTATTTTCTCCCTGAGGGAATGAATTTTGTCCTGCGGACAAGAAAGGTGGTCTGTTTCTGTGAGTCCAAGATTATCCCCAGGAATCTTGCTCTTCTCGATGATTCAAGACAGGACTTGCCTGGATTTAATACCCAGCCTTAATCTGTTAGCAGGGATAAGAATATATTGAAGTCGGCTGTCTACCAATGAGCAGAAAGTCGTCTAGGTAAGGTACTAAAATTAGACTCTCCTGCCTCAGATGTGCTACCATCTCTACCGCTAGTTTGGTGAATACCCTTGAAGCAGAGGAGATATCGTACGGGAGAGCTGTGAATTGGAAATTAAATATTGGGCTTATCAGATCCCTGATGGCAAATCTTAGGATTTTTTGGGACTTCTGATGAATCGGAATATGGTAGTACGCGTCCTTCAGTTCGACCACGCACATTAACGCATCTTGTTTTATCAGAGGAGTTATGGATTTTAGGGTCTCCATTCTGAACTTCCTGTAGGTTATGTATTTGTTAAGATATTTTATATTTATTATTGGGGGAAAGGAACCTTCTTTTTTCTTTACTAAAAATAGAGTTGAATAGTAGTCCTGTTCCTGTTGAGAAGATGGAACCGGAACTACAACCCCTAGTGTTAGCAAATCATGAACCTCTTGCCAGATACTTCTCTGTGTTTTTACTCAACTTTGACCTATGACTAAAAGTCTTTTTTGGTGGGACTGAAGAAAACTCTATTTTGTAACCTGACTTAAAGGGGTTATCCCATGACTAATGTAATAAATGAAAATCAGATATCATCTAGTACATGACAATCTCTTTCTAACAAAGCTAGAACCAGCTCTGTACTTCCCATGGAACCAGAGATCTCCACATTCATTGCTCTGCTAGATTTATATCAAGCTGAAAGCTCAAGGGTAGTGTCTTTTCTGCTACAGCTCACGGGGCATGTCCCAGCTCTCCCTATCACAGCTCAGGAGGAAGTTTGATGAAACTGAGCATGTGCGGCCGTCTCAGTGAGCAGGTCAAAGAAATAAAAAACAAACAAAAAACAGCAGGTGGCTCTATACAGATAGATTTTACTGGCTAACTCAGTGGCTATGCTAAATTTTTACTTACATGCAATTACAAAAGTATTTCGATCCAGGTGCTGGTTTGAAAACTGTAGAATATTTTTTTGTAGGACAACCCCTTTAATTATTCCTAGGGCCCATGGGTTGGAAGTAATTTTTTCCCAAAAGGGAACAAAATCCTTCAATCTCCCACCTATCCTAGAGTTATTGCTTGTCACCAGGTTTATTTTGGGGATTAAGGAGACTTTCACTTCCTTTACCCCTTTTTAGGTAACTCCAGCGATCCATTTTTCCTTTTCCTCTATAAGATCTTGATTGGAATAGGGACGAAAAGGAAATTTGGCATGTCTTCAGGAAAACCCTTTTTCTTATTAGCTGCCTTCTCGAGAATCTTATCAAGTACTGGCCCAAAAACATATTCCCCCGAAAAAGGAATATAATATAACTTCATCTTAGATGTTTTATCACCAGACCATTATTTAATCCAAAGGGCTCCACGAGCCGCATTGGATAAACCCACATGCCTTGCCAAAAATCTTACAGATTTCGCTGATGCATCTGCTAAAAAAGCTGTTGCGGATTTTAGCAGAGGGATAGAATTTATTCTCTCATCTCGTGGTGTTTTGTTTCGCAGATGATTGTCTAATTCATTCAACGACAGGTACGTCGATCTAGCCACAGAGGTTGCTGTCATATTGGCTTTGAGACCAAACACAGCCGCCTCCCAAGATTTTAGCAAGAGACTATCTGCTTTTCTTTCCATTGGGTCCCTAAGTTGAGAAGCGTCCTCAAATGGCAAGGAAGTCTTTTTGTTTACTTTAGCAACCTGCACATCAATTTTTGGAATTTCATCAAAAACTTTGGATCAAAAAGCAGACTGCTTTTAAATTCTATAGAAATACCGAGTCTTTTTTTCAGGATCAGACCACTCCTCAAGAATCATATCTCTGATAGTTTCATTAATAAACTCTATTCTGTTTAATTCTAAGGCCACCAAACATTTCCTCTTGAATTGAATGAGTTTTTTGAATTTATTCAACCCCCATAGTGTGCTGATGATCACTGCATGTAAATGTAACGCTTCACCTCCACTTAAGCAGCTAATGCTTCCACTTAAGCAGGAATGCTTCCTTCCCGACAATCTGTTGCTCATTAGACCATCCAAATACACCTTTAGATGGGAATGGCTGTTGCTCTCAACATAGACCTCAAACTTAAAGCGAGTCTGTCACCACTATATGACCATATACAGCACTTACATGGCTGTGTTGCACATCTACACATGAATGTAATGGCACCTTTGTTATTTTCTTTAGAATTGCAGATGCAGGAAAAGCGCTGTTTAATTCATATGCAAATGAGCACTCGCAAGTGCCCAGCGGCTGTGTTCAGTGTGTAGGGGCCCAGGATGCTCTGCCTTCTTTCATGGTTACTTCTCCCCAGCCTCTGCCTTTTCCCGCCCTCCTAGTATGACACTAGATAAGAAACTTTCCTAAAATTTGTTCTGGTTCTGTTTTAATTTATTCGGCTGTCAGATTTGATCCAAATAGTTTCAACCAAAATCTAGTGTCCCAACTGCCTGAAAAGTCATGTATGACACTTTGATATATTTGCTTGTGCTTATACACACCTTGTCAAAAGAAGGAATGGCTAGTTTTTAAATCTTGAGGACAGCTATATTTCACCTTAAAGGGGTTGTCAAAGTTATTTTTTTGTCCTTTGTATGTTTCTAACTAGTCAAATACAACAGCTTTTCCATACACTTTCTGCTTCTAAAGCTGCTGGTTTCTTAGATTTAACTCAGGGTCGCATGACCTATGATGTCAGCTTTCCTCCCTGGTCTGTGATGTTTCGTTCACAAACCTCAGCGATCAGATAACAGCCTTCTACACGAGACGTCACTGTGGTGGCCATGACCCCGACTGGGCTGGCTTCTCCAGTATCCTCCCTGGCAGAAGAAGGGTTTGATGCTGAGGAAATTCATTTGCAAAGAAGTTAGCTGTCCCTCTCTCTCTCTCTCTCTCTCTCAGAAGGCTGGCATCTTGGTCAAGGGCCCACAGTCTGTAGCTCAGTAGTCTGGGTGGCTCTTTGGTCACAGGGCTAGTGACCCATGGTCTGTGGCTCAGTGTCCCCATCTCAGTGTCTTCTTCTGGTCACTCATGCAGGCTGGCATGAGTTTCCACTCCAAGCACTGCAGCACACTAGAGGCTCTGACTGCTCTCCTTATATACAGTTTCTAGCTAAACTAGAACCTTCTAGTGGGAGGGGTGGAGTGGAGAAACTCAGCACAAACAAATACATTGCTTCAACTCCCGTCTGGTATAGACTAACATTAGAGCTTCAATTATACTCAATGGCAATGATAAAGCAGTTTTTTCATACACAAAACAAGTTTCCAGACATAACAACATTGCTAAAACCAGACATTTAATAGGTTAGACTGTCTGCTTTAGGTGGCAAACAAGTCTGGGTTTTTCCCTCCAAAACATGGTGGTAACTAGACTCTGGGTTTTCCCTCCAAAAAAGCGTGGTAAACAAGTCTGGGTTTTTCCCTCCAAAACAGTCTTCATTAACTTCAGGGGCTGGATCTCACAGGCTTCCGTAGAAGGCAGTCCCGATGCCTATGGAAGGCATCGGGTCTGCCTTCTGTGACATCGTGTTCCCGTCACTTCAGCGCGGGGACCCGATGGAGAAGCGGAGGGCACCGGTACCCTCAGCAAACCCTGTGCATGCTGCGGTCTGCTGTGACCGCGGCATACAAGGGGTTAATACGCCGCATCAGTGTTTTCGCCTATGCGGGCGTATGCAGCAGGTCTCCATGCCGCTGCGATAGTGGGATCCGTGCCGCTGATCGGGCAGGCGCAGCTCCTGCACCCGCCTGATCAGCGTGCCGTACATGTATGGCACGGGTCCTTAAGGCGTTAAACCCCATGGCAGCTATTGTAAATTACCAGTTTTTCAATCAAAGGCCTAACAGTCTCTCAGTATTCATTAACCCTTTCCACACAGCCATGTAAATACAGTAATAATGAACATGCAGCAGTCACTGATGCTTTTTGATGACTCTGCTGGTGGGGTTTCCATGGGCCATCCACTTAGCTCTGCCCCAGAAGTGGAAGAGATTGAGTGCGCTGATGCCCAACCACTTATGTTTCAGAATGTGGACATGGGAGGACCACCGCAGCACATCTCTGATGACGAAACACAGGTGCCAACTGCTGCGTCTTTCTGCGGTGTGCAGACCGGCAAGGAGGGTAGGGGTGAAGAGTGGGTGGAAGATGATGTGGAGGATGATGAGGTCCTAGACCCCACATGGAATCAAGGTCATGCAAGTGACGTGTGCAGTTCGGAGGAAGAAGTGGTGGTCACACAGCACCAGCCACACAGCAAAAGAGGGAGCAGGGTACAAAAGCAGAGTGGCCATCCCCTAGTCAGTACACTTGCTACTGCCCACCGAACCCAGGAAATGAGCACTCCAAAGCCAGCTCCAAGGAGTTCCCAGGCGTGGCAATTCTTCAGACAATATGCTGATGACAAAACGCGAGTGGTTTGCACGCTGTGCAATCACAGCTTAAAGCGAGGCATAAATGTTCTAAACCTGAGCACCACCTGCATGACCAGGCATCTAAATGCAAAGCACGAGCTGCAGTGGAGTACACACCTGAAAAACTACAAAAGATCTCAGGCTCCTCTTGCTCCCTCTTCTGCTGTGGTCTCTGCCTCTTCCTCCTCCTCTGTAGTGACAATGGCACCTGCCGCCCTGGAAACAGAGGATGTGGCAGCAACACCACCACCTCCACCAAGCATGTCCACACTATCCCATGGAAGCGTTCAGCTGTCCATCCCACAAACACTCGAGATAATGAGGAAGTACCCCCCTACCCACTCACGATCAAGGCCCTGAATGCCAGCATTTCAAAAAAATCAGGTGTGCACTGCGCAGTGCCATCTGTGGCAAGGTCCACATAACTACTGATACGTGGACCTGTAAACATGGGCAGGGACGTTATATCTCCCTGACTGCACACTGGGTAAATGCAGTGGTGGCTGGGCCTGAGGCGGATAGCAGTTTGGCGCATGTCCTACCGCAACCGAGGATTGCAGGACATTTCTCGTTGCCGCCTGTTGCCTCCTCCTACTCCGCTTCCTCCTTTACCGCCTCCTCATCCGGTCAGCGTAACACCTTCACCACCAACTTCAGCACAGCCAGGGGTAATTTTTCAGGAACCTCTGCACCACCAAATTCAGCACATGTGCCAGGCAAGGGATGTGCAAGGCTAGCCCCAGAGCTGCTATGAGATTTCGTCCATTATCGCACACCACCAGGCCGGGCTTGAGGCTTAGTGGCACCAACCACTCATCAGTTATTCAATGCCTGTCCACAGCTCCTGCGCGGTATGGGGTTTTTCCCCCAAACAGATGAGTTTCAAAACAGCCTGCTGTCGTTTACCCTGATATCTCAAAGCTGCTGCACAAAGTGCAGGCCGTCTGTGCTCACTTTCGGCGGTCTCACCATGCTGCTGCTCGCCTATCTGCGCTGCAGCGTAACTACGGCCTTCTTGCTCACCGCCTCATATGCGACGTGCCCACAAGGTGGAATTCCCCCTTGCACATGCTGGAGAGACTGTGTGAACAGCAGCAGGCAATAGTGGAGTTTCAGCTGCAGCATGCACGGGTGAGTCGCTCTGCAGAACAGCACCACTTCACCACCGAGTGGGCCTCCATGCGGGACATGTGTACCGTGTTGCGCTGTTTCGAGTACTCCACCAGCATGGCCAGTGCCGATGACGCAGTCCTCAGCATTACTATCCCACTTCTATGTCTCCTTGAAAAAACGCTTCAAGTGATGATGGAAGAGGATGTGGCAGAGGAGGATGTGGCTTGGAGGGTGGGTTCCTGCACCAACAGAGGCCAGGTACACAACTGTCTAGCCAGGACACAGTTCTGCAGGATGAGGAGGAACCGTGTTCACAGCAGGGTGGCACCCAAAGCAGCTCATGGGCATCAAAGGAGCGTGGCTGGGGAGATACAGAGGACACAGACTATACACCTCCCACAGAGGACAGCTTGTCCTTGCCTCAGGGCAGCCTGGCACACAAGTGATTACTTGCTGCAATTCTTGCACAACGACTGCCGAGTTGCCTATATTCTAACCAGTGCTGATTACTGGTTGGAGCCCCGCTACAAGGACAACGTGCTGTCCTTAATTCCGTCACTGGAGCGCGATTGGAAGATGCGCGAGTACAAGCGCACGTTGGTAGACTCGCTGCTGAGGGCATTCACACCAGACAGTGGGGGCTCAGTGGAAGCATCAGGCAAAGGCAGAGGAGGAGGAAGTCGCCAACGCAGCTGGGGCACCGTCAGCACCTCCGAAGGGAGGGTTAGCATGGCCGAAATGTGGAAAAGCTTTGTCAGTACGCCACAACAACCAGCACCACCAGCTGATACGGAACGTCTTAGCAGGAGACAGCATTTCAGCAACTTGGTGGAACAGTACGTGTGCACATGCCTACACGTACTGACTGATGGGTCTTCCCCATTCAACTTCTGGGTCTCCAAATTGGGCACATGGCCTGAGCTCGCCCTTTACGCCTTGGAGGTGCTGGCCTGCCCTGTGGCAAGTGTATTGTCCGAACGTGTGTTTAGCACGGCAGGGGGGGGGTAATCACAGACAAGCGCAGCCGCCTGTCCACAGCCAATGTGGACAAACTCACGTTCATTAAAATGAACCAGGCATGGATCCCACAGAACTTGTTCGTACCTTGTGCTGAGTAGACAAGTATACTGGCCGTACCCAGCCATTGTTATACTCCAGAGCACTTTATCTTTGCATTCTCTTTTCTATTTCCCTGTTTTCGGGTCTTCCCAAATTAAAAATAAATAAATAAAAAAATAAAAAAAAAAACAACAAAAACAGTGTTGGCTACCTCCTCCTCATCCATCACCACTTCCACCTACACACCGCCAAGTCCACTGCCTCCTCAACCCCCTACTCCTACTTCAAGATTATTATTTTTTATTTTTTTCTATTCTATGTTATTTTAAGTCATTTACTTATCCACATTTGTTTGCAGGGCAACTGTCCTGCTCTTACTCCCATTTTGCAGCCCTCTAGCCCTTACTACGACTATTTTGCAGCCATTTTAGTACACCAAAGTTCAGGTCCCCATTGACTTCAATGGGGTTCGGGTCCGGGTCATCCCTACAAGTTACGATCTTCAATACTTCTGAGTGTACTGTTCTTTCAACAGGATACTCCTTTGAAACAATGTAATTAGATCTTCAAAATACTGCTGTGTATAGATATATGGCCAGATGCGTTTCGAAACAGTAGTAGTTTCTTACTCAGTGGCAAAATATATTATGGGACGAGGGACAAGCTGCTCTTTAAATAGAGCTATTGCAAAACCTAAAACATCGACCGGACATAGAATTACCACTCAAATCATGCGTATATAAAAAAAAATCATCTAATTTGTTCCATATGCATGCCTGCAAACATCAACATATTAGAAATGTATATCATTTATATAATTATTACTTAAAAATACTAAAAAAAACCCTCATTGCTCTTTTTCTACCTTTTATCTTCAATATATATAATAATATATAAGATATAAACACTCTGTAGAATGAGGGACGGTGGAAGAGTATATGCCGCGTCGGTGCACTGGAAAGACAGCCTGGGAACGACGATTCGTAGACAACTACCACCGGCCCTTTTATAAAAAAAAAAAACCAAAAATCTCCAATTCTGAATTGAGTCTCGAAGGTACCAGTAATCCGAATTCATAAATCATTTTGGACTCATATCTCGACATCTTTGAGATAAAGTCACTTCCCCTCCAGTCCCTTTTAACTGACTGGGTAGCTGCAAATCTCAAACCGGTTGGGTCACTCTCATGACAAGTTTTAAAATAACTTGATAGCGTGTATTTTTCATATCCTTTTTTGATGTTAGTAATGTGTTCCGCAACCCTGATCTTTAGTGTTCTTGTTGTACGGCCTATGTATTGTTTAGCACATGGGCACTCCAGTATGACCACAAATGTCCAAATACTCTCTGCTCCAGGGAACTACATATGTTTTGTATTGTTAAAAAATTCTAATTAATGGTACATTTGGTATAATACACAATTTTTAACATTTTAATTTCTCTGCTTTTAAAAAAAAAAAAGTGATAACTAGAGATGAGCGAACGTGCTCGTAACGAGCACTGTAGCGCTCGGCTCCCCTGCGCTCGCATGGGCGCAGGCATCTGGATCCGTCCTCCTCACCCGACGGATCCGGATGCCTGTGCCCATGCGAGCGCAGGGGAGCCGAGCACTACAGTGCTCGTTACGAGCACATTCGCTCATCTCTAGTGATAACTCATAACATAGTTATTAATTCACATATGTCTACTTTATCTTGGCATTAGTTTGTAAATGTTATTTTATAGGACATTAGAAGGCTTAGAATTTGAAAAGCAACTTTTAAAAATTTCAGGAATTTTTCCCAAATCGACTTTAAAGACCAGTTTAGTTCTGAAGTCACTTTGAGGTGCTTACAGGGATCAGAAGGGAAAAAAGATATGGTTTTTATTGCAATGTCGCAATTGAGGAGACCCTGAGGTACAGTGGAAACTCAAAATGATGGGACCTCCCACAATACCCTTTGAAGACAATACACCGATGGCAAACTGTGCCAGTTCCTGCCAGTGGTCCAATTGGCCAATGTAGAGTTCCATGGGGTCAGGGATAAGGGTGTTTATCGGGAGAAAAGCACAGGCCAGGTATGACAATCTGATCATTCAGATGGTGGGTATCAGTTTGTAGATGTTCATCAGATTGGTGCAGCGGTGGAAAAAAAAACTACTCCCATCATGTTCATTGAACTGTATTAACTGCTGCTTCTACTACTTGTTGTAGCGGTAGCACAGGCATTGATGGTAGAGTGCTGAGTCACCAGGGACCAAAGAGGGACTGCCTGGTCATACATGAGGCTGGTAGGGATCTGTTGAACAAAGTCTGCGGCAAGCTGGCTATAGGGTGTATACTGGCAATGGGCCACTTTTGCCTTCATTTTGGAATCAAGTAAAAACTTCACAGTTTTTCTTTTACAATCCAATAGTCATCCTTCTGCTTGATGCTAACAATACACTCGTCAGCATGTAACCATTAAAACATGTAGCTTGTGTGACAGACTGTCTGAAGAAGTGGTGGATGGGGTGTATGTTTGGCCAAGGTTTGTCACTTCACGGTTTTAGTAAAAGCAACCAGGATATGTGAATGACAAGAACAGGTCATTTGCTTGGAGCCTGTGAGAGGACCTCAGGTGGCACAGATGTTTTGTTTGGTGCCAGGTATTAGGTCGGCACTGGGTAAGTGAGGTTTCATGCTGTATAGTTAGATCTGGACAGGCAGAGGATTTTTGATTGTTATATTTTATGTTCTGTACCTCAACGTGATAATAAAACTGTCAGAGGTCAGTTAAACAAATTTCTACAGTGTTTCTGCTAAAGCGTGCCTGTCTACCCAGGAGACGTCAACCCCGCTACCTAATCCCTTACACTTGCCAGCGACCTTGAGGACCCAGTTGTTTTGTTCTCCAACCTGCACTTTGATGTTTGTCTAAGTCTGCCATGAGTTGTGTATCACAGTACATAAATTTTAACAATTAATGAGAATATCATAAAAACAGAAATTGAATTTTTTTTTTTTTTTTTTTTTTTTTTACTTGTGTTGACATGCGTCTAGGGTATCTTTTTCTTTTTTTTTTTTTTTAAAAGAAATGATGGCAGCTAGGTATGTTCCATTGAGGCTGTGCACATGCCATCAGTTGCTTAAAGTTAGTTGAACCCCCAGTTTAGGCGGGTTTTCAGTTCAGTTGGCACACAAGTAGGCATGTAATGTTTCCTGGTCAGACATTCCATAATGTATGACTGTTGATGGAGTGAAGGACAAACAGGAGCTGATGGCGTTATTGATGGTGATGACAACGACCATGTAAGGTTTGTGGATGTGTTATGGAAAAAACTGACAGGTAGGCAGGTGGTCTTGTTCACATTGTTGTGACAGTTCAATTTTCTGTGATGCAGATTCACATGCTAAAGGAGAACTGTAGTTCCTGTACTTTGTGCCTGGACAGACATCTTACTCTGCATGCAGCACTTGCACACAGGCTACTCAGCAATGTACAGAAAAATTCCTCGAAGAAATGTTTGCACAGAGCTGCAACCGCCTGAGCTTGCCCCAAGTCTGACAGTTTTGACCCTACTTCAACAGAAGAGGCATCACTTGGTTCCAAGATAAGGACAAAAAAGCTCCCCCCCTTTTTTTTTTATTATTTTGGCCATACATCAGTCCCACTATCAGTCACCTCCACATCTCCCTTATCTGATTCCTCAGTCCTGTCCAACACATCATCCTCACCCCACCTCCCACACTCAAGGAAGGGTCAGTGAAGACAGATGATGGAAAAGAAATGTTTCTATCAGGAGTAAAATGGTTATGGAAGAGCAGGAAGAATGTGCTTAAAACTGTCTAAAAGATACAATGTCCTACTCAGAGGTAATAACACCATCCCGCTGAGACTGAGATGGGGAGTAAGTTATCCAGTCCATAACTTCATCTTGTTCCTCTGCAAACATAAATAAGCTACCTAGTAGAGGAAAGAGACAACTGTGGCTTGCTACTGTACTTCATGTTATTGGTAAATATGTCGACATGTTTTACCTTTATTTATAGAGGCAAAAAACAAATTGGGAAAAAATTATTTTCTCTGCTTTTAAGACAGTGATACTTCATAAAACACAGGCATCAAATTTTAGAAGCAATTTTTCAAATCTTTAAAAACTACTTTAAAGGGGTTGTCTGGGTTCAGGGCTGAACCTGGCTATAAGCTTCCCTTCACTCCATTACCATGTACAAGTGAAAAAACTAAGCATTTCCTTGCCTTGCATCACCTGGAGAACTGGGCCGATTTCTCTGTCGGCTGCAGGCTCTACCGTAGGGATGGGCTGCACCTCAATGGGGAAGGGGCAGCTGTTTTAGGGGAGAAGATGGCTAGAAGGCTGGAGGAGTGTTTAAACTAGGGACTGGGGGGGAGGGTAACTACATTATAGGAGGGGAAGATAGTGCAGATAGAGACTTGGGGCAAGGTAATGGAACTGGGGGAGGAATGGAAGGAGGAACTAGAACAGATCAGAAGGAAAGGTCTAGGGTAAGAAATATACATCAACCTCTTAATTGTATGTATACTAATGCCAGAAGCCTAGCTAATAAAACTGGTGAACTGGAATTAGTGATGTGTGAGGAGGACTATGACATAGTGGGAGTAACTGAGACATGGCTGGATGATAGCTATGACTGGGCAGTTAATGTACAGGGTTACAATCTTTTTAGAAAGGATCGTCAAAACCGGAGAGGGGGAGGGGTCTGCCTTTATGTAAAGTCATGCCTAAAGCCCACACTCCGGGAAGATATAAGTGAGGGAAATGAAGATGTGGAGTCACTGTGGGTAGAAATAAATGGAGCCAAAAACAATAATAAAATACTAATAGGGGTTTATAATAAACCACCCAATATATCAGAGACCACAGAAAATCTACTTCTAAATGAAATAGACGAGGCGGCAAATCATAATGAGGTTGTTATTATGGGGGACTTTAACTACCCAGATATAGACTGGGAAACTGAAACCTGTACATCTCATAAAGGAAACAGGTTCTTGGAAATAACCAAAGACAATTACCTTTCCCAACTGGTTCAGGACCCCACTAGAGGGACGGCTATACTGGACTTAGTATTAACCAATAGACCTGACAGAACAACAGATGTGCAGGTTGGGGGACACCTGGGAAACAGTGACCATAACATAATAACCTTCCAATTGTCATTCAAAAGAGCGTTTCTTCAGGGAGGAACAAAAATACCAAACTTCAAAAAAGCTAAATTTAGCCAACTAAGAGAGGCCATAGGCCTAACTAACTGGGACAAAGTCCTCAAAAATAAAAATACAGCCACAAAATGGGATATTTTTAAAAGCATCCTAATATCTAATTGTGAGAGGTACATACCATATAGGAATAAAAGGTTAAGGAACAAGAAAAAACCAATGTGGATAAATAGAACTGTAAAGAAAGCAATAAATGACAAAAAGAAAGCATTTAAATCACTAAAACAGGAGGGGAGTGAGGAAACATTGAAAAACTATAAGGAAAAAAATAGAATATGTAAAAGACACATAAAAACAGCCAAACTAGAGGCCGAGAGATTAATCGCCAAAGAGAGTAAAACTAACCCTAAAATGTTCTACAATTATATAAATACTAAAAAGTATAAACCTGAAGGTGTCGGCCCCTTACAGAGTAATGAGGGGGGAGTTGCAGAGAGCGATGAGGAGAAAGCGAAGCTACTAAATAACTTTTTCTCCACTGTATTCACTGGGGAAAATAAACTGTCAGATGAAATGCAGAGTATAAAAGTAAATTCCCCTTTAAAAGTGTCCTCTTTGACCCAGGAAGAGGTGCAGCAACGTCTTAAAAATATTAAAATAGACAAATCACCAGGACCGGATGGCATACACCCCCGTATCCTAAGAGAATTAAGTAATGTAATCGACAGACCCTTATTTCTGATATTTAAGGACTCTATACTGACGGGGAGTGTTCCACAGGATTGGCGCATAGCAAATGTGGTGCCAATATTCAAAAAGGGTCCAAAAACGGAGCCTGGAAACTATAGGCCGGTAAGTTTAACTTCTGTTGTGGGTAAACTGTTTGAAGGTTTTCTGAGAGATGCTATCTTGGAGTACCTCAATGAAAATGAGCAAATAACTCCATATCAGCATGGCTTCATGAGGGATCGGTCATGTCAAACCAATTTAATCAGTTTCTATGAGGAGGTAAGTTCTAGACTTGACCGCGGCGACTCAATGGATGTCGTATATTTGGACTTCTCCAAAGCGTTTGACACGGTACCACATAAAAGGTTAGTATACAAAATGAGAATGCTTGACCTGGGAGAAAATGTCTGTATGTGGGTAAGTAACTGGCTTAGTGATAGAAAACAGAGGGTGGTTATTAATGGTACATACTCAGATTGGGTCACTGTCACTAGTGGGGTACCACAGGGGTCTGTATTGGGTCCTATTCTCTTCAATATACTTATTAATGATCTTGTAGAAAGCTTGCACAGTAAAATATCAATTTTTGCAGATGACACTAAACTATGTAAAGTAATTAACACAGAGGAGGACAGTGCACTGCTACAGCAGGATCTGGATAGACTGGAGGCTTGGTCAGAAAAGTGGCAGATGAGGTTCAACACTGACAAATGTAAGGTTATGCATATGGGAAGGAATAATGCAAGTCACCAGTACATACTAAATGGTAAAGCATTGGGTAACTCTGACATGGAAAAGGACCTAGGAATCTTCGTGAACAGCAAACTAAGCTGCAGAAACCAGTGTCAGACAGCTGCTGCCAAGGCCAATAAGATAACGGGTTGCATCAAAAGAGGCATAGATGCCCGTGATGAGAACATAGTCCTGCCACTTTACAAATCACTAGTCAGACCACATATGGAGTACTGTGTACAGTTCTGGGCTCCTGTGAACAAGGCAGACATAGCAGAGCTGGAGAGGGTTCAGAGGAGGGCAACTAAAGTAATAACTGGAATGGGTGGACTACAGTACCCAGAAAGATGATCAAAATTAGGGTTATTCACTTTAGAAAAAAGACGACTGAGGGGAGATCTAATAACTATGTATAAATATATCAGAGGTCAGTACAGAGATCTCTCCCATCATCTATTTATCCCCAGGACTGTGACAAGGGGACATCCTCTGCGTCTGGAGGAAAGAAGGTTTGTACACAAACATAGAAGAGGATTCTTTACGATAAGAGCAGTGAGACTATGGAACTCTCTGCCCGAGGAGGTGGTGATGGTAAGTTCACTAAGAGTTCAAGAAGGGCCTGGATGTATTTCTGGAGGGTAATAATATTACAGGTTATAGTTACTAGAGATGGGTCGTTGATCCAGGGAGTTATTCTGATTGCCTGATTGGAGTCGGGAAGGAATTTTTCCCCCTAAAGTTAGGAAAATTGGCTTCTACCTCACAGGGGTTTTTTTGCCTTCCCCTGGATCAACTTGTAGGAAAACAGGCTGAACTGGATGGACAGATGTCTTTTTTCGGCCTTACAAACTATGTTACTATGATACATGGCAAGGTCTCTTTGTTGTGAAACCAGTACGTCACTGACTTGCAACAGTATGCTAGGCAAACATTAGCCAAGATATGAAGGGGAGCTTAAAGTCCAACCTGGACATTAAATATGATTATAAACCCCTTTCTCCATAGGAATGCACCCATATACTGAAGTACATAAATTCGGAGGGCATACGGTCGTGTGAAAGGGCCCTAAACTGCATATTTACCACACCTGCACTCCATTCACACCTGAGACCTTGTAACACTGAGTCACATGACACCGTGGAGGGAAAAATGGCTAATTTGGCCATTTTCACTAAGGGGTCTACTTGCTCTTGTTTCCAGCGGTTTAGACATTAATGGCTGTGTTGAGTTTGAGACCACAACAAATTTACACTGTTCTATTAGCTGTACCCTGACTACTTTACATCGTATTATCGTGTTGTCCCATGAAAAGATATAATAAAATATTTACAAAAATGTGAGGGGTATACTCACTTTTGTGAGATACCATATTAACGATGGGATGGCGGGGGGGGGGGGGATGGGGGGCGCGGGGTTATAGTCAAATTTGATATCAATATAGGTACAGTTCCTGTACAGTGTTTGTGTTTATATTAAATGTGACAATAACCCCCCTCAAGAATGCATCTATGTACTGCACTGCAGGGCCTGGATGCATTCTTAACTCTCCCCCCCCCATCCCCAATGCAGATCCCCCATAACAGTGTGTCACCCATAGATATCCCCTCCTATAAGTCCATAAGTGCGTTATCTGCAGATATCTACCCCCCATAACAGTGCGCCTACAGCAGATCCCTCATAAAAGTGTGAAATAGTTATTTTATCTTTTAGCACACCTTTTGGTTCAAAATATATACATATTTTCTCATTAAAAAGCAAGGTTTTAACTGATGCCCCCCACTGAATTCTATGTAGTTGGTTACTGAGGTCCGATACATGGCTGCATAACTGTACATACGTACAGATCTTTAGGAGGGGCTAGGAGATTAGGAAACCCTTAGCTTTGAAACTTCTTGCTACCGTAACCTCTTTTTGTATCATACTGGTGTCGGCTAAGTGCCATGTTGGGCATTGGTCGATAGGAACGGGCTAAATTGCACGACTCTCTGAGACTGTTACTTTATCTTTGTATATCTTTGTGTTGAAATAGATCTTATCATAGTTTAGTAAACTCTTTATGCACCTAAGTCATGTTAAAGTGGTATTCTCAGAGACAATGGGGGCATATCCCTAGGAAATGCCCCCATTGTCTGACAAGTGTGGGTCCCACTGCAGGGGCCTGCACCTATATAGAGAATAGAGCGGACAAAGTGGTGGCTGGCCCGGAGTCCATAGAAGCGAATGGGAGTGCACCATGCATGACCGGCCACTGCTCCAGTGCTTGGCTATTTTCTGTGCCCCATACAAATGAATGTGTGACCTCCCACCACTTTCAGGGCTCCCTTTAGGAGATAGGCTTAAAGGGGTTGTCTACGACCCGCAGCACTTTTCACAATTAAAACATTTAAAAAAAAAAAAAAAAAAAGTCAACTTTTTACATTTTTTCTGGCAATGATCAGAGGGATCATAGTTTGCTGGATGAGTTGACGTTGTCATTGGTATCTTTTTGGGTACATAAGATTTTTTTGATTGCTTCATATGTTTTTTTGGGATAGGTCATCAATATTAAAATCCCAGAAAACCTCTTTAATAAATAAGATACAGGAGTCAGAATGCACAATTAGCAGTGGCCGATGTGCAGGACAGGTCATCAGTATCTAATCAGTCGGGGGATCAACTGTTTGAGAAGGCGTCGGTGCTACCTTTTTGCAGCTTACCAAGCACAGTGCCATACATTGTATAGTGGATAGTGGCTGTGCTTGGTATCACAGCTCAGCCCCTTTCACTTGAAGGGGGCTGAGCTGCTCCTAGGCCCCGTGACACATGAATGTGTCATCACTGGCCTATGAAAACCTGGAGAAAGCTACGGCGCTCACAGAAGCTGCTATCTTAGACAGCTGATCAGCTGGTGTCTGGGTGTCCTCTGGATACGTCATCAGGATTAAAACAGCATAGCGAAAAATGTTTTCTGCTTCTGAATCAGTTATGAAAAGGAAATGAGCTCATGCACAAAAGCTTTAATAAAAAATGTTTTATTTTAAATGAGAAAATTAAAAAAAAAAAAAAAAGTCCTTCTGTGAATTTGGCGAACTTGGCGTACTAATACAGATTTTGTTAAATACTATGTGCTATGGAGACTTGTCACAAACTGAATATTCATTTAAGCTTGAATGGTAGGCATGAACAAAAAAAAAAAAAAAAGTTGATGTTCTTGAAATGATTGTACTGTCACTTTGTCCAATAGCACTGAAGTTTAAAGATAACTGTACATGGTGGGAAATTAAATGTGGAACAACATCAACTGCAGAAATATTCAAAATTACAATTGCCTTGGCCAAAGGTTTCTTCAACTTATTATTCCCCACAGAGTGTGAACTGTTGCCCAAGGGTGCCTATCTGTCAGGACGAGCCATGCCAGGACGAGACTGGATCATCATTGGACGGGCAGGTGGGCGCATCATGGGAGGACCAGGCATCATTGGCATGTGAGCTCCCATTGGTGGTCTCATACCAGGGCCTAATAGGAAAAAGACAAATAAGCAACCAAAAAAAAAAAAAAAAAAAAATCAGACAGTTTTAGCATGTCTTTGAATAAACTACTGAGGTAACCCTAATACTTCTATTACAATTTCAATGCATTAGCTTTTGTAGTATTTACAATGAATTTTAACATACAGTGGTGCTTGAAAATTTGTGAACCCTTCAAAATTTTCTACATTTCTGCATAAAATTGTCCTAAAACTAATGAGGTAATTTATCAAAGTGGTGTAAAATAAAACTGGCATTTTCCAAAGGAGCTGCCCAAATTGAAAGGTGCAATCTGAATCGTTGCCATAGGCAACTAAGCCAGTTCTACTTTACACCAGTTTGATAAATGACCCCATAAATCTGTTTCACCTTGTTCTAAAAGTAGATAAAGATAACCACATCAAACAAATGAGTTAAAATATTGAATCTTTTAGATAAGCAGATAAATTGAAGGTGAAATTAGAGTGAGGCGCTTGTAATCAATGGGATCATCATTAGGTGTGAGTGCACTACCTGTTTTATCTAACCCCTTACTGACCACCAAAACCTCTTTTTACGACAATCACTAAGGGGCCTTAGGCTGGGCAGCGGAGACCGGGGGCTTGGCTCTCATATTCATGCTCCTGCTCTAATGGCCCACATTGACAGAAGTGCCCATCTGGACCGTTTAACCCCATAGATGCCATCTCACCTATAACCAAACAAGTGGGCACCGATTCAAATTGCTGTAAATATAGCCCAGTGTCAAAGATGCCACAGAGAAGACAAAAGGAATTAAAAACAAATACTCCATTATCTTAAATTTAAAAATAATGAATTCATAACATTAAAAAAAGGTGATCTCTGCACATATTATCTAAAGTAGTCAGATAAACAAGTAAAGGCTAAAGTGCCATCAAAGTATCTTAACCCCTTCATGACATAGCCATTTTTCACCTTAAGGACCAGGCCAAATTTTGGAAATATGACATGTGTCACTTTATGTGGTAATAGCTTTGAAACACTTTTACTTATCCAAGCCGTTCTGAGATTGTTTTCTTGTGACACATTGTACTCCACGACAATGGTAAATTTGAGTCAATATAAATCGCCTTTATTTATAAAAAAAAATCCTAAATTTACAGAAAATTTGGAAAAATTTGTAATTTTCAAACTTTGAATTTCTATGCTTTTAAGGCAGATAGTGATCCCTCACAAAATAGTTATTACTTTACATTTCCCATATGTCTACTTTATGTTACCATCATTTTGTAGATGTAATTTTATTTTTTGGGGACGTTAGAAGGCTTAGAATTTTAGAAGTAATTCTAAATTTTTAAGAAATTTTCCAAAACCATTTTTTTGAAGCAACAGTTCAGTTCTGAAGTCAGTTTGTGGGGCTATCATAATAGAAACCACCACAAATGACCCCATTTTAGAAACTACACCCCTCAAGGTTTTCAAAACGAATTTTACTAACTTTGTTAACCCTTTATGTATTCCACAAGATTTAAAGGAAAATGGAGATGACATTTCAAAATTTCACTTTTTTGGCAGATTTTCCATTTTAATCCATTTTTTTCCTGTAACACATCAAGGGTTAATAGCCAAACAAAACTCAAAAACTATTACCTTGATTCTGCGATTTACAGAAACACCCCACATGTGGTAGTAAACTGCTGTATGGGCACACAGCAGGGCGCAGAAAGAAAGGTGCGCCAGATGGTTTTTGGAGGGCAAGTTTTGCTGGATTGGTTTTCAGACTCCATGTCCCATTTGAGGCCCCCCTGATGCACCCCTACAGTAGAAACAACCAAACAGTGCCTGTATTTTGGAAACTAAGGGATAAGGTGACAGTGTTATTGATACTATTTTGGGGTACATATGATTTTTGATCGCTTTATATTACACTTTTTGTTAGGCAAGGTATCCAAAAATGCCTGTTCTGGCTCAGTTTTTTTTTTTTTTTGTGTACAGTGTTCATCTGACAGGTTAGATCATGTGCTATTTTTATAGAGCAGGTTTTTACGGACGTGGCAATACCCAACATGTATAGTTTTCTTTATTTATTTAAGTTTTACACAATAATATTTTTGAAACAAAAAAATCATGTTTTAGTCTGTCCCTTATCAGAGAGCTGTAGTTTTTTTTATTTTTTGGGCAATTGTCTCAGGTAGGGGCTCATTTTTTGCGGGAAGAGGTGACGGTTAGATTGGTACTATTTTGAGGGGCATACGCCTTTTTGATCGCTTGTGCCTCAGCGCCCGATGGGAGGGGGAGGGTGCTCCCTCCCCCTGTTAACCCTTTCCATGCCGCGGTCCCTACGGACCGTGGCATGGAAGGGGTTAAACTGCTGACATCGGTGCCAGCACCGATGTCAGCAGTTTGAAGCAGAGTATCAGCTGTATGATTATATATATATATATATATATATGATATATATTTATATAGACAATGATCAATTTATTTATTTATTTAAACATAAAAAGCAGCAGGATCGCTGTGATTGGCTAGTCTGTACAGACTAGCCAATCACAGCGATCGCTAGCCCGGGACCGCCCCCATTGGTCCCGGGCTGGTAAGCTGAGACCCCTGGCTGTAAGTAACAGCCGGGGTCTCAGCGCTGTCACCATGTCAGCAGACATGGTGACAGTTTAATGTAATGACGGGTATACTTGTCATGGAGCGCTAAATAGCAGTGCTCCATGACGTGTATACTCGTCATATAGCGGGAAGGGGTTAAAATGTTACATTGATAAACAACATTAACCCCTTCAAGGAAAAGCCATTTTGGACCAAATGCTGGAGCCCCATTTTTCAAATCTGATACGTGTCACTTTATCTGCTAATAACTCTGGAATACTTTTACTGATCCATGCGATTCTAAGGCTACTTTCACAGCAGCGTTAATATTTTCCAGTATTGAGATCAGTCATTGGGTCTCAATACCGGAAAGCCGGAATTAGACTTATCGGTAATTCATTTTCCATGAATCCACCATGACGGCAGGCAACATGAGATTGACCCCCTGACCTCTGTAGGGGCAGGAACAGAGAGAGTTTAAAAGGAACACCTCCCATCACCACACCAGTGTTATACCAAATTACAGTGCTCCCGAAACACCCTGTGGTAAAAATTTATATATTTCTCTTTTTTTTTGGGAGGGAAATATAGTGCCGTCATGGTGGATTCATGGAAAATGAATTACCAGTAAGTCTAATTCCGGCTTTCCATTTCACCACCATGACGGCAGGCAACATGAGACCTAACAGATTACCATGTTACGGGGGGGGGGGGGGCAACGGCTTGAAGGACCTTCCTACCAAACGAGAGATCATTAGTTGAAGAAAGGTCTAGCCTATAATGTTTCACAAACGTATTAACGTTGGACCAAGTAGCAGCCCTGCAAATTTGGTCTAAAGAGGCCCCCGCTTTCTCAGCATATGAGGAAGACATACCCCTAGTAGAATGGGCCTTAATGTTCACAGGGCAAGGTAAGCCCTGGGACTGGTAACAAAAGGAAATAGTCTGCCTGATCCATCTGGCTATGGATGCTTTGGAGATGGCTTTTCCCTTATTCCTTCCTGAAAACTGGACTAGTAGATTGTCAGAGACTCTAAAGTCTTTAGTTACGTCTAGATATTCTAGGACGGTTCTTCTGACATCCAAAGTATGAAACTCTGCTTCTTTCGCATTTTTTGGGTTATTACAAAAAGATGGAAGAAAAATTTCCTGGTTTTGATGGAAGTCAGAGACCACCTTAGGGAGGAATCCCGGATCTAGACTGAGGATGATCCTGTCCTCTTTGATCGAGAGATAGGGCTTGCGAACTGAAAGGGCCTGGATTTCCCCCAGGCGCCTGGCCGAAGAAATGGCAATCAGAAAGGCTGTTTTATGCGACAGGAATTTTAGTGAACAGACTTTTAAAGGTTCAAAAGGACTCTTTGTTAAGCCCACCAGAACCGTATTGAGATCCCAGAAAGGGATTCGTGGTCTGATTCTTGGTCTTAGTCTGGATGCAGCTTTGAAGAATCTCCTTATCCATTTATGGTTGGCTAGGTCGGAATCAAAAAACACGCGGAGTGCCGATACTTGCACCTTCAGGGTAGCAGGTTTCAGGCCCAGATCCAGCCCCGACTGCAGAAAATCCAAGATCTTTTCAATTCTAGGCGGGGACAAGTTTGGAGATGTCTCCCCTGACCATGTGCAGAATCTCTTCCAGATTTTAAGATATATGGATGAAGTGACTGCTTTCCTGCTGGACTTCAACGTGGAAATGACTTTATCCGAAAGCCCCCTGCGTTTTAGGATATCGGACTCAGGATCCACGCAGTTAATCGGAATATTTCTGGATGAGGATGGAGGATCGGGCCTTGAGATATGATGTCCTTCTTTTGGGGCAGAATCCAAGGGTCCTGAACCGATAGGTTCTTCAGAAGGGAGAACCAACTCCTCTTCGGCCAAAAGGGAGTGATGAGGATTATGGAGGACCTTTCCGCTACCGCTTTCTGAATTACTCTGGGTATCAATTGGATTGGTGGGAAGGCGTAGGCCAGGTCTTGATTCCACATCTGAGAGAACGCATCCACTGCCTGAGGGTTGTCTCTGGGATCTAGGGAGTAGAAGAAACGGACCTTTGTGTTTTTCCTTGATGCAAACTATGGATGGAAGACCCCACTTTTGTGTGATCAACAGGAAGATCTGAGGAGCTAAGGACCACTCGCCCTGGTCTATCGTTTGTCTGCTCAGAAAATCCGCAATCATATTCTGGCTCCCTTTTAAATATACCGCAGAAAGAGACTTTATGGTTCCTTCTGCCCAGGAAAATATTTTCTCTGTCAGAGAACTTAACTTTGTTGACCTGGTGCCTCCTTGACGCTTTATGTAGGAAACGGTAGTGACGTTGTCTGAAAATACTTTCACGTGTTGATTCCGCAGTAAATGAGGGGCCCGTTTTACTGTCTCCCATACCGCTCTTAGTTCTCTGAAATTGGAGGACTGAGTTGCCACTTTTTCTGTCCAGAGCCCCTGAAAAATTTCTTCGCCTATTTTGGCTCCCCAACCTGAACCGCTTGCGTCTGTCTGTATTGTAACTGTGGGGTTTCTTTGCCAAGGGACTCCTTTGATTAGATTTGTGGGGGATAGCCACCAAACAACGGAGTTCTTTATGTGCAGAGGTATCTGAATTCTGCGATCCAACGTTATTTGTCTTCTGTCCCAATTGCTCAGTATCCAGGCCTGTAAAGGTCTGAAATGGGCCTGACACCAAGGGACTGCAATAACGCAAGCCGTCATGATCCCCAGAAGTCTCATAGCTTCCCTTATGGAGCATGCTCTTTTCCTTCTGAATTTTTCGACTGTCAGTTGTAAAGATGATACTCTTTCCGCAGGGAGGAAGGAGGTTTGACTTTCTGAGTCCAGTATGACCCCTAGAAACTTTATTTTGGAGCTTGGGAGCAGACACGATTTTTGTTTGTTTATTATCCTCCCCAGGTCCCGTACCAGGTCGAGGAATCTTGCAAGATCTGATACAATCCGATTGTGGGATTGCGCTATCAATAAGAAGTCGTCTAGGTATGGAATTATGTTCAGACCTTCTTTCCTTAAGAAAGCTACCATCTCTACCACGAGCTTTGTAAAAACCCGAGGAGCGGATGATATTCCAAATGGTAGCGCTATAAATTGGTAATGCATGACTGAGCCCTTGGGAGACCTGAGGGCGAACCGCAGAAATTTTTGGGACTGTGGAGATATGGGGACGTGTTAATAAGAGTCCTTTAGATCGATGGAACACATAAGAGAGCCCCTCTCTATTAGAGGAATGGTGGAGTTGAGGGTTTCCATTTTGAATCTCCTGTACACTATATGAGTGTTTAGTTCTTTCAGGTTTAAAATGGTACGGAAGGACCCCCCTGGTTTCTGCACCAGAAAAAGGTTGGAGTAAAACCCCTGTCTTATCTGAGATGGGGGAACCTGAATTACCACACCTAGACTTAGCAGGTCCTGGACTCCCTCCCAGATTTTTCCTAGAAGCATAGCTGATCTTTGGGAGGTTATACAATAACGTCTTGGGGGAGAAGAAGAGAACTCTATCTTGTAACCGTCCCCTATGATGTTTAAAACCCACGGATTTGAGAAAACCCGTTCCCACTGGGACAGATAGTTCCTCAATCTCCCCCCCCAGAAGACCGTCATTGTTTATCACTACTTTTATTCTGGGGATTGAGGAGGAAACCCCTTCCCCTGCCACCTTTAGGGTAGCTCCAGCGACCCGTTTTGCCTTTTCCCCTGTAAGATCTTTCTTGTGTACCATAGGGGCGAAAGGAGAATCTTTTCTTTTGTGGCCTATCCTCTGGGAAGCCCTTCCTTTTTTCTCTGGCCTTCTCAAGGATCTTATCCAGCACAGGCCCAAATACATATTCACCCAAGAAGCTAATTGAACAGAGCTTCATTTTGGAGGTTTTGTCACCCGACCATGACTTCATCCATAGCGCTCTCCTGGCCGCATTGGAGAGAGCAGCATCTTTTGCAGAGAACCTCACCGTCTCTGCTGAAGCATCTGCCAGAAATGCTGTGGCAGATTTCAGCAAAGGAATCGACCCGAGAATTTCCTCTCTAGGGGTTTTAGCTTTTAAATGATTTTCGAGTTCTTTTATCCAGAGATACATGGATCTGGCTACCGAGGTGGCTGAAATATTAGTTTTTAGACTAAACATGGCAGCCTCCCATGATTTTCGAAGGAGACTGTCTGCCTTCCTCTCCATGGGGTCTTTGAGTTGAGAGGCGTCCTCAAAGGGAAGCGAAGTTTTTTTATTAACCTTGGCTACCTGGACGTCTATTTTAGGAATTTCGTCAAAAATTTTAGATTCTGCAGGATCGAACAATAACCTATTCCTAAACTCTGGGGAAATGCCCAGCCTTTTTTCTGGGTCAGACCATTCATCCAGAATCATATCTTTCACATTTTCATTGATAGGGAACACCCGAGACCGCTTAACTCTTAAGCCCCCGAACATTTCCTCCTGAATAGAGTGAGGTTTCTGAATGTCCTCAATACCCATGGTATCCCTAACTGCTTTCACGAGGTTGTTCATTTCAGAGGAGGGAAAAAAAGAATTTTCTTGACTCCTCGACTATTTCTCCTTCAGATAAGGGTTCCTCATCTTCATCCACTTGTGAAGGAGAGGCGTCTAAGTCGACCATTTCAGATTCTGGAGAGGAATCTCTTAATCTTGGACGTTTTGGAGGCAAGGGACCGATATCTTGTCTGAGAGATGCCAATGAGGATTTCACTTCATCCTGAATAATGGCTCTCAATTCTTGCATCATATTAGGCTGTTCGTCTTTAAGAACTTCAGCAATACACTCTTTACATAGTTTTTTGGGGTACTGATCCGGTAGCCTCTTGAAACACTGGATGCATTTTAAAGGCTTCTTGGGCTTCTTCAGAGCCTCCTTAGATGCCTAATAATAAGAGGGTAACATAACAGTATCCATATGATATTCTTATGCCCCTGGGCAAGGGGTGAAAACTTATACAGATATGAGCCAATTTATAAGGGGACTCAATGGAGGCCCGATAAAAACCCCAAGCAAAAAGATATGCTATAGTACGGCTGCCAAATAGCCACCCCTTTTCCCTTTTGGGGAACTTACAGTTTGTAGGGAAGGAGTCTCCAGCTCCTTAGATGCCTGTAGCTCAGGACCCGACATCATCAGACCTCAGATCATACTGGCAACCTGCTTGCCGCTTTTTAAACGTCCCGGTCCGGCCCCTCGCTTCACTTCCAGGACGCCAACTCTCAGTGGAACGCGGAAGTAACGTCATGAGCACGCGCCGCCGCGCGGGATTTCAGACGCTCCAGTCGCGCGCGGATGCCGCAACAAGCAGTGCCCTGAGACAACCTGTTTATCCCACTAGGGGAAAGGAGGTTAGGCAGCCGGGAAGAGGCACCTGATTTACAGGGTACGATCCCCCTTTCTTGTCCCCTGCCCAGCTTTGGAACAGGTCCGCCGGAGGACAGAGGACTTACCCTCAGGCTACAGCAAACTGCAAGGGAGGACAGAGGACCGCCGATGCAGAGCCCAAGGTAACTAAAAAAAAAAGAAATTCTCTTCCACTTCACCCCCCTGACTGGCAGGGAGGCCTCTCTCCGTCCTGGCCACTGTAGGGGCAGGAAAACACTGGTGTGGTGATGGGAGGTGTTCCTTTTAAACTCTCTCTGTTCCTGCCCCTACAGAGGTCAGGGGGTCAATCTCATGTTGCCTGCCGTCATGGTGGTGAAATGGAAAAAAATGCTTCAGTTTTATCCCCCATTCATTGTCAATTGGGACAAAACGTAACTGAACAGAACGCTGCAAAATGTACTCCGTTCCCATACTGGAGAGCAAACCACAGCATGCTTCGGTTTGCTTTCAGTCATGGGATGCGGAGCAAGTCGGAATTTTCTCTGACACAATAGAAAACGGATCCGTCCCCTGCTGACTTTCAATGGAGTTCATGACAGCTCAGTCTTGGCTATGCTAAAGATAATACAACCGGATCCGTTCATAACGGATGCAGATGGTTGCATTATCAGTAACGGAATCTTGTCACTGCTGGATCCAGCAAAAACACTAGTGTGAAAGTAGCCCAAGGCTGAGTTCACACTTCAATTATTTGGCAAGTTATTTCAATCAGTTATTGTGAACAAAAACAAGGTGCAGGTCAAAAACACAGAACATGTGCAATTCTTTAACCCCTTCGCGACCAGCGCCGTACATGTACGGCGCTGGTGCGGTGCCGGGACATGACGCCTGCTCGCGGGTGCGGCGGGCGTCATGGCCGGCAAGTCTCTGCTGTTTCTAACAGCAGAGACTTGCCGCCATCGGCGGCGTCTTCTAGGGCCTTCTGATGCCGTGATCACGGCATCAGGATGAGTCTGAATCCGGAAGCGTACGCTTCCGGGTGGTGTACAGACGCCCCGAGTGGCCAATCGGGGTGTCTGTACACCATATGAAAACTGTAATCCTCGCTGGTGAGGATTACAGTTTTCAAACTGCAATTCTTATTCTGGCAACTAGAAGGCAGGCCAGGATAAGAAATGAGCAATTCATGGATTTATCTCAGTCTAGTAAATCCCTGATTGCTCATAAAGAAAAAAAAAAAAAAACACAATATATCAGCTCATATTTGAGCTTAAAAATAGTCAGAAAATTTTTTTTAAAAAAAAAAGTTAAATATATAAAAAATAAAAAATATATAAAAGTTCAAATCACCCCCCTTTCCGTATAATGAAAAAATCAATACCTAAATAACAAATATACACATCATGGTTATCACCGTGACCGAAAACGCCCATACTTTTAAAATATAAAAAAAAATTCCAATACGGCGAATTGTGTGGTGGAAAAAAGCGTCCAAATGGCGATTCGCCGTTTTTTGTCGCTTTTTTTCTAAAAAAATTAAATAAAAAGTGATCAAAAAGTCATACACACCCCAGAATGGTATCAATAAAAACTCCAGATCACCCCGCAAAAAATGAGCCCCCATACAGCTCCGTACACATAAATACCAAAAAGTTATAGGGGGTCAAGATATGACAAGGAAAAAAAAAAAAAAAAAAGGGCAACTTTCTAATTTTATCACTATCAAAACGCAGGAAAAACTATACATATTAGGTATCGTCGGATTCGTACTGACCAGTAGAATGAAAGTAACTGGTCAATTTTAATGCACATCAAACGCTGTAAATAAGAAACCCGTAGAACTGTAGCGGAATACCTTTTTTTGCAATTTCACCTGATTTGGAATTTTTTCCTGCTTCCCACTACACCATATGCAATATTAAATGGTGGCGTTGGAAAGTACAACTTGTCCCGCAAAAAAACAAGCCCTCATACAGCTATCTGAACAGAAAAATAAAACCGTTATAGCTGTTTGAAGGCAGGGAGCGCAAAACGAAAATGCATAACTGAAAAAACCTCCGGGGGTGAAGGGGTTAAATTATGCCTGACCTCAGAGTAGGCTTCACTACTGGTTTGGGCTCATAACTGATGGAAATGACAGGCCAAGTTCACACTTAAGTTATTTGGTCAAAGATTTTTTTTTTTTTGGTGAGACAGACACATTGTACTGTTAGTGGTAAATTTTAGTTGATTTAGTCGAGTTGTTTTACCTTTAAGTCTAAAAAACTTTGGAAAAATTAGCAATTTTCTAAATTTGAATTTCTCTGATTTGAAGACAAATATGGATTCCTCACAAAAAGTTACTAATTAACATTCCTTATATGTCTACTCTAGGTTGGCATAATTTCGTAAAATTTCATTTTATTTTTTAGGATGTTAGAAGGTTAAGAACTTTAGAAGCAATTTAACCACTTCTAGACCAGGCCTAATTTTGCAAATTTGATTGATTTCACTTTATGTGGTCATAACTTTGGAATACTTTTAATTATCCAAGCCATTCATAGATTGTACATGATGTAAATGGTAAATTTGATTATGTTTTACATTAAAAAAAAAAAAAATATATCAAAGTTACCAAAAATTCATTGTTTTCTCATTTTGAATCTCTGCTTTGAAGACATATAGGGATACCTCCTAAAATATTTAACATTTACCATATGTCTACTTTATGTTGGCAGAGAAACTTTTTGGAGGAAAATGAAACTACTGTATACGGCCCTGCCGCTGAAGTTGTTGCACTTGGTAGTTAAAGTGAGCTTTATTGAATTGTCAACGCGTTTCAAGGGCGTATGGCCCCCGTCATCAGGACATTAAAAATTCAAAAAAGCTCTACTTTATGTTGGCATCATTTTGCATTTTGGTAATTAAATTTTATTAGGACGTTAAAAGGTTTAGAACTTTAGAAGCAATTTTTGAAATTTTCATGAAAATTTCCAAATTCAACTTTAAGGACCAGCTCAGGTCTGAAGTCACTTTGAGGAGCTCACATAATTGAAATCACCAATAAATGGCCCCATTTTAGAAACTACACGTTTTTTGCTGAGCCGGCCAGTAGCCTTAATTGCACTCATGCAATAGTAAGGTAAAAGATAATATGTGAAATTTATATAAAAATAGATAATTTATGTAAAGAAAGTAGAGTAACCCCTGCGAGATTAAAACGAGAGACAATTTTCCATATAGCATGACTGGGCATCCATCAATATAATCTATACTACACATATTAAACAAATGATTCTGGTACCTCCATTAGGACCCCTGAATGTTCAATGAAGATATTGAGTCTAAACTTAGACACTACTTCCACTCCAGATAATAACATCCCATATAGGTAACCGTAGGAGAGAGATTATTACAGGGTCTAACCATCAAACCCTCTGATAAAGGAGGTAACAGTCATTTGGACCAATCATATGTAAGGGGAGGCAGGCTTCCGTCAGTTGTTGGACCGGAACTGTTAGGCCTCATGCACACATCTGTGGACCATGGTCCGTGAAAACCCGTCATGGTGAGTGCATAAAGTGCACAGTGTCACAACAACCAATGACACCATGCACTCAACAGGACGGCAGGCCAGGTTTTCACGGACTGTGGTCCATGGATGTGTGCATGAGGCCATATAGGAAACCAAAGCAGTGGATGATGGGATTATTAATAGGAAAGAATTGCAGTATCTGTTGGTAGACAATGCAACTATTCTAAACATCTTATCGGTGGCAAAAAAAAACACAAAAAAAAAACAACACACAGAACATGCCACCAGGTTGCCCCATTATTTCAAACTGATTTCTAAGGAGTTTGCAATTTTGTTGCTAGCCGTGCCCAGAACAAGACCCTAAAACACAGGTCTGTAGGACATTTACGTCACTTGTCAATGCCAAAGACCCCATGGCAACATATTACTATGGACTTTATCATCAATTTGCCATCCTTCCTTGGGATGCTCTGTAATCTAGGTGGTGGGCAACCAACTTTTTAAAAATATACATTTTATACCTGTCTGGACTTCTTTCTGCCAGTCTGCTGGCTAGCTTGCTCCTTACACGTTCTCCGGTTGCATGGTTTGCCCCTTCCCATCATGTCTGATTGAGGATTGCAGTTCATTTCCATATTCTTGAAAGCCATCTGTAAACTGCTTAATTTCAAACTGGACTTTAAATGGCCAAGTGTAATGCATCAATAAGGGTTTGGTGAACTATTTGCAACACTTCACTTCTGCAAGTCATGATGATTGGGTTAAGTTTTCTTACAATAACCATCCCAGTGGGTCTATCAGCAAGACCCCTTTCTTCAGTGTATGGTTGCCAATTCCTCTTTCTTACCTTACATACCACCTAACGAGTATGGTGGCACTATGACTCTATAATGAAGTCCGAAAGAAGGGTCAGGTCAGGGATTTTGATTACCTTTACCCTCAAAGGAGACAGGCCACCACCAGGGGTGGCTGACAGAGGCTTACTCACCCATCCCTATTGAGAACACACACATGCTTGGATAGGCATGGGTTATCAGGAAGAATAGCTGAAGGCTGTATGGCCACCGTACACTTAGAGAGATATGCAAACTGATTATGTTACAGTGGGCTTGGTGTGCGAGTCAACAAATTCGACAAAACAGCTCACCATGTCCTACTGGCATCATTCCTGGTGGAGGAGGTCCCATCATTGGCATCATTGGTGGGCCTGCCATTGGAGGTCCTGGCATCATACCAGGACGTGGAGGGCCACCTGCAAGAGAAAAAAAATAAACATATGAGCCATACAATGTATTTTGAATCATAGATAACAATATGGAATCAATCACATAAGTTAAAGGGTTTCTGTCACCACAATTATCCCTATTAAACAGGCTGATCATTACACATGTGCAAAAATCGTCTGAATCTAACTGTGCTATTTTTTTTCTTAGGTATGCCCCCGTTTTTGTGCAATTTTAAGTATTATATGCAAATTAGCCTCTAGGAGCAAGGTGGGGGGGAGGGTTGCTCCTGCTCCTAGAGGCTCCGTTCTCCCACCTCTATCTTTGATTGACAGGGCCAGGCAGCGTTCATCTCCTCTGGCCGGCCCTGTGTGCTTGGGAAATCTTGCGCCTGCATATTAGCCGCAGGCGCACTGAACAGGACAACAGAGGCACGAGATTCCCCAGCACATCGGGCCGGTAGGAGAAGGTAAGTGTTGCCTGGCCCTGTCAATCAAAGATGGCAGGGCATTACTAGAGGAGGGAGAATGGAGCCTCTAGGAGCAGGAGCAATGCTGCCCCCCCCCCCCACCCAGAGGCTAATTTGCATATAATAAAACTGAAAATTGCACAAAAACGGGGGCATATCTAAGAAAAAAAATAGCAATTAGATTCCGCTGGCTTTTACACATGTATAATGTCAGCCTGTTTAATAGGGATAATTGGGGTGACAGAAACCCTTTAAGAAATAAAATACACTTACCTAAGCTAGGTGGTGGTGGGATCATGGCACTTCCAGTAGGTGGGGCAGCAAAAGGTGTGGGTGGTATCTTCCCCTGCTGAAAAGCAGCAGCTGAAAAAGGATTAGTATCATTAGGCTATATTTTAAAATAAAATATGGTAATAGATCTTAAAGGAAAAAACTGATAATGCAAATAAATGCATTATTCATCAGCCAATTAGCACAGGTAACCATGTACATTTCAATATGGTGAGTTTACTCACCTTGTGCATCCTTCTGCCAATGCATACTCCTTTTAGGACCCCTTTTACCAGGTGATCAGCACATTGACCTGTAGATTCAGTATCTCTGCTGTGTTGGCCAGAATTTTTCCTTACTATGAAAGTCTATAAGATTGTCTCAGATGCCAAGAAAGTATACATGTTGCCCTGTACTAATGGGAAATTGAATACTACATTATCAGTGGCAAGACTGGCATTAACTAAACTGGCGGTTGAGTCGCTGGAGTTATGAAGGGGCGTCAGCCTATTCATAACTTCAGCGGATCCTACACCATTTCCAAGCTGTCTTACATTTAGGACCTTTTTATATGCTTAAAAACAGGCACAGAAAGGGGTAAATGAGACAGGCCTGCCGGCCGCCCCCTTCACCGCCCACTTTTTTTTAGACCTGGCACCAGGGGGAAAAAGTTGCAGATTGCGGCACAACTAACCTTTGCACTGCAATCTATGTCTGAAATAGGCCTAATTTAGGTGTATTTTAGATTGATAAAATGACCCCCATAATTGCCATTAAGTGACAAAAGGAGTTATAATGGTCAATGGCAACGTTTCCAGAATCAGATTGAGGTTAAATTTATCAAACAATTTTTCAGGTTATTCTTTCAGTAATTTATGTCATTTCTTTCTGTATTGCATTAAAACTGTGATCAGACTCAAAAGTTGAAGTTCTATAGTGGGACTAAATAAAAGTGTTTTATTAAAATAAAAATTAAGTAAAAAAAAACTGCCCCACTACAGAATTAGGATATGATTTACCTGATCAGGTGAACAGTGTAAAAACAAAACAAAAAAGGGTGCCAGAAAAGCATTTGGTCAAAACTTGGGGTACTTTGGGGGAAATGAAAAGCGTGTTGGGATCTAGGTACTAATACACCTGGAAAGATTTGTAGAGGCGTGAAGTTTTCAAAATAGGGTCATTTTTCTGGAGTTTCCACTGTAGGGGGTACCTCAGGATCTCTTCAAATGAGTTATGGTGCCTAAAAACCATTCTAGTGAAATCTGCCCTCCAAAAGCCTAATGGCATCCGTTCCCTTCTGAGCCCTGTGGTGTGCCCATACAGCAGTTTATAACCACATAAGGTGTTGCCATATTTAGAATACAATGAGTAAGAAATAGTGAGGTGCTCTCTTTCGTCAACCTTTGTTATAATAAAACGTTTGGGGCTAAAACTACATTTTGTTTAGAAATAAAAAAATTTCTGAAAATTTTCACACCCAAGCGTTTCTAAATTCTATGAAACGCCTGTGAAATCAAGACACTCACTATACCTCTTTTATAAACAGTGATTATGACTGCCCTACACATTACAAAAAAAAAAAAAAAAAGTGACAGTTACACCAACACCACATATTGGATGTTTCTGCGGAATCAGGGAAGAAAAAAAAAAAAAAAAAAAAAAAGTTACTTCCACATCAATTTTGCTTTAAAGGGGTTATCAGAGACTAAAAAATGTCCCCCATATGCCTGAGCCCCTCACACTGAATCTACTTGCCTCGCTCCCCGCACTACTACTGCTGCTTCGCCCTGTGCACGGGGTAAAGCAGCCAATGGCAGGCGGTGACAAGCCTCCCTACCATCGCGGATGGCGCGATGTCAGTTAGTCTCAGATTCTCTGGGTCCGCAACACACACAAAAAAAATAAAAAAATAAACAGACATATCACTGAGCCTTCTCCATTCAAACACACTTAACTAATCTCCCAACAGTGCAAATGCAGATGGGCAGGGACAGTGTATCCGAATAGAGGAGAGTGATTTGACTGGTAACATGACCCTCCATCACCACCCATTTTATAAAAAGGACCTTGGCTGGACTGCACAAAAGACTTGACAAAAAAGAGGGCATACCTTATGAAATATAGACAATGGTGCAGAATATAAACAAAGGCTTTGATGGTATGCACCATATATTTCTCTTACCACATTGATCAGCAGTGACCAGAAAGTGGCCAGCCCCTTTACAAGGAAACATGCCACCAAATATTTAATCTGCCAGTTAAAGGCTATGTACATGTTTGTAGTCATTTTTTACGATTGTAGTTAACTTATTTTTGGTTAAAAATCATTTTCAATTGGCCTTTGTTAAAATATTGAGCTGTTCAGTCACAAAGGATAACTGTATTGTTAACTGTAAAAATTAGAAGGGAGGGGATAGCTCACAAACAGTCACTGATAAGAAGATTACAATCACTACAGATTGCATCATGCACCTTTCTAACAGGTCAGAGAATAAAACTGTTTTGGGGAGTGCTACTTTAAAAACAGATAGCAGCACATATCCCTTTATTCTAATCTGTTTTTATTTTCTGTAGATTTTTTTTAATTCTATTTTTAATTCTATTATACACTAAAAAGTATAAACCTGAAGGTGTCGGCCCCTTACAGAGTAATGAGGGGGGAGTAGCAGAGAGCGATGAGGAGAAAGCGAAGCTACTAAATAACTTTTTCTCCACTGTATTCACTGGGGAAAATAAAATGTCAGATGAAATGCAGAGTATAAAAGTAAATTCCCCTTTAAAAGTGTCCTCTCTGACCCAGGAAGAGGTGCAGCAACGTCTTAAAAATATTAAAATAGACAAATCACCAGGACCGGATGGCATACACCCCCTTATCCTAAGAGAATTAAGTAATGTAATCGACAGACCCTTAATTCTGATATTTAAGGACTCCATACTGACAGGGAGTGTTCCACAGGATTGGTGCATAGCAAATGTGGTGCCAATATTCAAAAAGGGTCCAAAAACAGAGCCTGGAAACTATAGGCCGGTAAGTTTAACTTCTGTTGTGGGTAAACTGTTTGAAGGTTTTCTGAGAGATGCTATCTTGGAGTACCTCAATGAAAATAAGCAAATAACTCCATATCAGCATGGCTTCATGAGGGATCGGTCATGTCAAACCAATGTAATCAGTTTCTATGAGGAGGTAAGTTCTAGACTTGACCGCGGCGACTCAATGGTTGTCGTATATTTGGACTTCTCCAAAGCGTTTGACACGGTACCACATAAAAGGTTAGTATACAAAATGAGAATCCTTGGCCTGGGAGAAAATGTCTGTATGTGGGTAAGTAACTGGCTTAGTGATAGAAAACATAGGGTGGTTATTAACGGTACATACTCAGATTGGGTCACTGTCACTAGTGGGGTACCACAGGGGTCTGTATTGGGTCCTATTCTCTTCAATATATTTATTAATGATATTGTAGAAGGTTTGCATAGTAAAATATCAATTTTTGCAGATGACACTAAACTGTGTAAAGTAATTAACACAGAGAAGGACAGTGCACTGCTACAGCAGGATCTGGATAGACTGGAGGCTTGGGCAGAAAAGTGGCAGATGAGGTTTAACACTGACAAATGTAAGGTTATGCATATGGGAAGGAATAATGCAAGTCACCAGTACATACTAAATGGTAAAGCATTGGGTAACTCTGACATGGAAAAGGACCTAGGAATTTTAGTGAACAGCAAACTAAGCTGCAGAAACCAGTGTCAGTCAGCTGCTGCCAAGGCCAATAAGATAATGGGTTGCATCAAAAGAGGCATAGATGCCCGTGATGAGAACATAGTCCTGCCACTTTACAAATCACTAGTCAGACCACATATGGAGTACTGTGTACAGTTCTGGGCTCCTGTGAACAAGGCAGACATAGCAGAGCTGGAGAGGGTTCAGAGGAGGGCAACTAAAGTAATTACTGGAATGGGTGGACTACAGTACCCAGAAAGATTATCAAAATTAGGGTTATTCACTTTAGAAAAAAGACGACTGAGGGGAGATCTAATAACTATGTATAAATATATCAGAGGTCAGTACAGAGATCTCTCCCATCATCTATTTATCCCGAGGACTGTGACTGTGACGAGGGGACATCCTCTGCGTCTGGAGGAAAGAAGGTTTGTACATAAACATAGAAGAGGATTCTTTACGATAAGAGCAGTGAGACTATGGAACTCTCTGCCTGAGGAGGTGGTGATGGTAAGTTCACTAAGAGTTCAAGAAGGGCCTGGATGTATTTCTGGAGGGTAATAATATTACAGGTTATAGTTACTAGAGATGGGTCGTTGATCCAGGGAGTTATTCTGATTGCCTGACTGGAGTCGGGAAGGAATTTTTCCCCCCTAAAGTGAGGAAAATTGGCTTCTACCTCACAGGGGTTTTTTTGCCTTCCCCTGGATCAACTTGTAGGAAAACAGGCTGAACTGGATGGACAGGTGTCTTTTTTCAGCCTTACAAACTATGTTACTATTTCCTAAACATAATTATGGAGGCGGCCATCTTGCTTGAGCTGTTCTTATCAGAATTTAGAAAGCATTAACCACTTCCAGACCGGGCCTTTTACCCCCTTCCTGACCAAGCCTAATTTTGCAAATCTGACATGTGCCGCTTCATGTGGTAATAACTTTGGAACACTTACTTATCCAAGCCATTCTGAGACTGTTCTCTCGTGATACACTGTACTTCATGTTAATGGTAAATTTGAGTCAATGTTTTACCTTTATTTATTTTAAAAAAATATCCAAAAGTTAACGAAAATTAAAAAAAAAAAAAAAAAAAATTAACTTTTCTAAATTTGAATCTCTCTGCTTTTAAAGAGGCTCTGTCCCCAGGATCAACGCTATTAAACCAAGCATACTGGCTAGTAGATCTCATCATGTTGATTAAAACTGTACCTTTCTTTTGTCTATATGAGCTGCAGAGCTCTGTAATAGCTGCAGAGAAATCAGCGTTTTATTCAAATGCAAATGAGCAATTCCAGCACTCAGAGGCAGGGCTGATTATTCTGAGCACTGCTGTGGAACACCCCTGTGCTCTGCACACTACCCCCTTCCATTGACTGACAGGGCTAGACAGCAGGCTGAGCTGTGTCCAGGAGCTGTGTGCTAGCAAGTAAATATCACATACACTATATAGCTTTACCACACTGAGATCTGCTCAGAAAGCTAATACACATATTACTGCTTTATTCACAGCCAGAATATATGATAATACAGACACCAGTGATGTTACCTTAGAAGCATAAAAACACAAATCTGTATGAGCTGATGATATAGCTTAGCGGTATAGTAGCCTTGCATTTAGGGATCCTAGGTTCATATCCCAGAGAGGTATATGTTTTCTTTATATTTTTTATTTTTTAAACTGAAAACCATATTATTTATATAATAACTAATAAGGCCTTACTATATTGAGAAAAGTGTCTTTTTTCCCTAAAACCTATTACTGGTTTATTCAGACACACTAAATGATTATAAAGAAACCAGTAATACTTATTAGCGTTCTAAATATAATAAAGATATAGACTTTTCTTATGGGATAAGTGTGGAAGAAAAAAAAAAATTGATGTCTTTCCCAAGATTCAAACCTGGGATCTCTATATAGAAAACCAACCACTTAACCACCAAGCTATAACATTACCACATAATGATGTTTGGTTTCTAGGCTTATAAAATAACACACATAACTGGCGTCTGTTTAATCATATATTGTGCCTGTGAATAAAGCAGTAATATGTAGATTAGCTTTCTGAGCAGATCTCAGTGTGGTAATGCTACAGTGTGTGTGACATTTACTTGCTAGCACACAGCTCCTGGACATAGCTCTGCCCTCAGCCTAGCCCTGTCAGTCAAGGGGAGGGGCGTGTGCATAGCACAGGAGGTGTCACATAGCTGTGCTCAGAATAATTGGCCCCGCCTCTGAGTGCTTGAATTGCTCATTTGCATATGAATAAAAACACTGGTTTCTCTGTAGCCATTTATCATACAGACAAAAGTATAGTATTAAATCAGCATGATGAGCTCTACCAGCCAGTATGCCTGGTTAACCCCTTCGCGCCCGGAGCTTTTTTCGGTTCTGCATTTTCGTTTTGCGCTCCCTGCCTTCAAACAGCCATAACTCTTATTTTTCTGTTCACATGGCTGTATGAGGGCTTGTTTTTTGCGGGACAAGTTGTACTTTCCAACGCCACCATTTAATATTGCATACGGTGTAGTGGGAAGCGGGAAAAAAATTCCAAACCGGGTGAAATTGCAAAGAAAACGCTATTCCGCTACAGTTCTACGGGTTTCTTATTTACAGCGTTCGATGTGCATTAAAACTGATCCGTTACTTTCATTCTACTGGTCAGTACGAATCCGGCAATACCTAATATGTATAGTTTTTCCTGCGTTTTCATAGTGATAAAATAATTAGAAAGTTGCCCTTTTTCTTTTTTTTTTTTTTTTTTTTTTCCTTGTCAAATCTTGACCCCTATAACTTTTTGGTATTTATGTGTACAGAGCTGTATGGGGGCTCATTTTTTGCGGGACGATCTGAAGTTTTTATTGATACCATTCTGGGGTGTGTATGACTTTTTGATCACTTTTTATTTAATTTTTTTTAGAAAAAAAAAAGCGACAAAAAACGGCAAATCGCCATTTGGACGCTTTTTTCCGCCACACAATTCGCCGTATTGGAATTTTTTTTTATATTTTAAAAGTACGGGCGTTTTCGGTCACGGTGATACCCATGATGTCTATATTTATTGTTATTTAGGTATTTATTTTTTACTTATACGGAAAGGGGGGTGATTTGAACTTTTACATCTTTTTTATTTTTTATATATTTTTTATTTTTTTTTATTTTTTTTTTTTACTATTAGAAAGCTCAAATATGGGCTTATAAATTGTGGCTTTTTTTTTTTTCTTTATGAGCAATTCTGGGTTTTATAGACTCAGAAATCCATCAATTGCTCATTTCTTATCCTGGCCTGCCATCTAGTGGCCAGAATAAGAATTGCACTTTGAAAACTGTAATCTTCACCAGCGAGGATTACAGTTTTCATATGGTGTACAGACACCCCGATTGGCCACATGGGGTGTCTGTACACCACCCGGAAGCGAACGCTTCCGGGTTTAGACGCAACTAGATGCCGTGATCACGTGTGATCACGGCATCTAGTCACCCCGGAAGACGCCGCCGATGGCGGTAAGTAGCGGCAAGTCTCTGCTGTTAGAAACAGCAGATACTTGCCGGCCATGACGCCCGCCGCACCCGCGAGCGGGCGCCATGTGCCCGCATCGCCCCAGCGCCGTACATGTACGGCGCTGGTCGCGAAGGGGTTAATGGGGTTGATCCTAGTGACAGAGCCTCTTTAAGACAGAGTGAAGCCTCATAAAATATTCATTAAACTAACATTCCCCATATGCCTACTTTATGTTGGCATCATTTTGGTTGTGTAATTTTATTTTTCTAGGTTAGAAGGCTTAGAATTTTAGCAGCAATTTTTGAAATTTTCAAGAAAATTTCCAAAATCAACTTTAAAGGGAACCTGTCATCAACTTTGTGCTGTCCATACTAATAGTAGAATAAAGTAGAGACAGGTGAGTTGATTCCAGCGGTCTGTCATTTATAAGTTAAAATTAAAGGGTTTCTGTCACCAGATTTGGGCATACTAAACAGGATGGCATTTGCAATGTGCAAATGCCACCTGATGCCCAATCTGGTATTCTTACAGTAATCAGATCAGCCGTTTTCTTAAAAAAAAGCACTTTTATAATATGTAAATTAGGCGTACTAGGTGCAAGAGGCGTTTACCTTGCACCTAGTAATCGCCGTGTTCCTACCTCTAGTGCCGCCTCCTTCTTCCTGATTGACAGGGCCAGGCAGCTTGCTCGATGAGCTGCCCGCCCTGACCTCGATCGAAATCCCGCGCCTGCGCCGTGTAGGCTAAATTCTGTGCAGGCGCAGATAGTTCACCCGGCCGCCCGGCTCCTGCCTCTCTCACTGCGCCAGGCCCGGGCACGCTGCAGATTTCAGAGCCCAGCACTGCCGTCCAGCTAATTATGCACGTCCCTTCAGCGCTGTCTTCTCCCCCGGCTGCGGCGCATCTCGCGCATGCGCCGTGCATACAAGAGTCTGTGCCGCAGCCAGAGAAGACAGCGCTGAAGGGGCGTGCATAATTAGCTGGAGGGCGGTGCTGGGCTCCGAAATCTGCGGCGTGCCCGGGCTCCAACGGCTCGCAGGACCTCCCCTTGTGCTCCTTATCCAGGTATTTCACATGTTAATAAAAACGCTTTTTTATGTAAACTACTGCCCTAATAACAATTACACTTACATATTTACAATCACAGCAGTAAGGCCGGTATAGAGATGTAATTATCTCTATACCCAATATCCTGCTGACAGAATCCCTTTAAGTATTCCACAGGAATTAAAGCAAACTAGATGTGAAATTTCAAAATTCAGTTTTTTTTGCAGATTTTCAATTTTAATCATTTTTTTCCTAACACATCAAGGGTTAACAACAAAACAAACCTTAATGTTTATTACCCCGATTCTGCAGTTTGCAGAAACACCCCACATGTGGTCATATAAAGCTGTATGGGCAGATGGCAGTGCACAGAAGTCAAGGAGTGCCGTATAATTTTGGGAGGGCAGATTTTGTTGGAATGGTTTTTGGGCGCCATGTTACATTTCAAGAGACCCTGAGGTACCCCCACAGTGAAAACCCCCAAAAAGTGACATTGTAAACTACACCACCCAGGAAATTTTTAAGGGGTGTAGAGAGCACTTGACCCTACAGGCGTTTCATAGAATTTATAACACTTAGCTGTGAAAAAGAAAAATTACTTTTTTTCACAAAAGATAGTAGAATATCCTCACACAATTTGTTACCCATTTTCTCTTGTATACAGTAGCACCCCAATTGTGGTCGTAAACTGTTATCTGGGGATACGCCAGGGCTCAGAAGGGAATGAGCGGCATCTGGATTTTCTAGCACGAAATTTTTGGTCATGGTTTTTAAGAGCGGAAACTTTTTTTTGTTGTTGTTGACTGAGCTGCGTGAGGGCTTATTTTTATTGGCACCATTTTGGGGTACATTTGGGGTTTTCTGGTCATTTTTTATCTAATTTTCTGGGAGGTGAAGTCATAAAAAAAGCCGTTTTGTGCCACACTTGATGGGGTAGATCATGTGATATTTTTTAACGATCCGGTTTTTACGGACGCAACAATACCAAATATGTCTAATTTTTTTTTAACGTTTTACACAATAAGAGAATTTTTGGGAAAAATAAATCAAGTTTTTGTGTTGCAATTTTCTTAGAGCCATTTTTTTTTCTGGCTATGGTCCTGTGGGGGCTTATTTTTTTGAGGGAAGAGGTGACGTTTTTATTGCTACCATTTTGGGGTACATATAACTTTTTGCTTGATTGAACGTCTTGAGAGGTGAGGTAAAAAACAAAAAAACAAAAAAAAAACAAAACTGTTTTGGCGTAAGGTTTATTTATTTATAAGGCCTCTTTCACACTAGCGTTACACGCTGATACATGTGTGGAGCCGGAGCAGCGCTCCGGCCCCACACATGTTAACACAGACATACATACACACATACTCCAGGGACGCCGGCAGAACGTCTTCACGCGCCTCCTGCGCGCAGTGATGACGATTCCTCACAGCGTCCCTGGAGTATGTGAGTATGTATGTGTGTATGTCTGTCTGTATCTATGTATGTAGCCGGATCCGGAATGACCCCCCATTGGAAATCAATGAAGGATAGATCCAGATTACTGGTGTGTCCACACCAAACGGATCCGTCCCCATTGACTTGCATTGGGGGTCATTCCGGATCAGTCTTGGTGCGGATGCCTGGACCGGAGAGCAAACCGCAGCATGCTGCGGTTTGTTCTCCGGTCTGAAGACGGAACGGAATGCTTTCAGGAGCATTCTGTTGTCTTCAGTTCAGTTTTGTCCCCATTGACAATGAATGGGGACAAAACTGAAGCTTTTTTTCCGGTATTGAGCCCCTATGACGGAACTCAATACCGGAATTTAAAAACGCTAGTGTGAAAGTAGCCTTACCGGGTTTCACCTGATGGGGTAGTTTTTTTTTTTTTTTTTTTTTTTTTTTATTATTTTACACTCATACAAGACCTCTGGGGGACATTTAACTTCACTTTTTTTTTTTTTCACTACTAATTTCTCCTGTAACTGGGGCTGACAGTAGCCCCAGTTACAGGGGAAATAACCCCCCCAGAGATGCTGTACAGCATTATAGAGCCTCACTGCAGGGCTGACCAAGGTCTATGGAAGACCCGACAACTCCTGCAGTCTCCCATCCCAGCGGTCACGTGACCACCGGGCCAGGACAGGAAGCAGCATTGCATTTCCTCAGCTGTGTACACAGCCTATACGCTGTGTGTACAGCGATCTAGAAGGCAGGGACACCCAGGAATGGTCCCTGCCTTCTCTCTGGGGTGCCCTTCTATCACTGACAGCAGGCCCCTGGCACAGCAGCTGCATGATTAGCGTGCAGCTTCCATCTCTGAAACGACGTTCAGAAAGGTCCATTCAGAGATAGATAACCACTTCCTAGACATTTATAGTCAACGGGCGGACGGGAAGTGGTTAAGAAAATTGCTTTACAGCAGCCACATTGGCCATACACAAAATGAATGGAGAGGACCCCACTGACTTACACTGATGAGCAAAAGGGTAACAATGCTTTGAACTTACGACTGTCAGGCTCCATATCTCACCATCCACTACAGCTTCAAACGTGAGACTACCATCATACTATAGACTATCATCTTGGCTATCTCATTGAAGGGAAGGATCGATGGTGGTCTCAGTGCTCAAGTTACTTCGTACATTCGAGTACCATGGGTATGAAAAGGATGACAGTTTTATAGCAGAACAACAACTCGAAGCATACAGAGATTGGCAAAGAAATGGTTCAATGACAATGAAGTAGAGGTGCTGGTTTGGTCCCCACAATCCCCAGACCTCAACCCAATCAAACACTTGAGTAGAGTTGAAGAAAAAGCTGTATTTGTACCCAAGTAAGTCGATCCACATGCACCAACACTGGGAGCGTAGAAGAGACCTGGGAACAGATGTTAGTCGAGACATGCTTGAATCTGATCAAGTCCATGCCCAGAAAGATTCAGACAGTGTTCAAAACCAAAAAGTGGATTTACAAAGTAATATAAATAAAAATTTTAAATGTTAGGAACTAAACAGTAAAAATGCATTTACATGACAAGAAACTGCATAATCATAATAATCATATACTAAATAGTTGCAAGTCCAACTTATATATGAGATGGGTAAGAGGATTGTCTATAAAATGATGGTAGTCTCCCGTTTGAAGCTGTAGTGGATGGTGAGATATGGAGCCTGAAAGTTCAAAACATAGTTATCCTTTTGCTTGTCGGTCGATATGGGAGGGTTCTCCCGGCATGCTCTGACTTGTACAGAGGTCATTGACCAAGGAAAGAATTTTGACAAACACCTACTGTGAATTGTGGATCCCGTCTTACCTATACACAGAAGTGATATACTGAAAGTAGAATTAGAATGATAGATAAGGTAACTACAGTAAAGTGACCCGTATAAAGTGGCACCCATTTTTTTTGTTTAAATATAGATATTAACATGGAAAATTTAAAACATCAAAAATTCTTTAAAAAGATGTTAAACATAAAAATGTTATGTAAAATTATTTTCTGTCGACACATTCCCTTTAAACTTTGTTTCCCTTCACGGCTTCTGTTTTTAGGTTCAGATGATACTTAGTCTCAAATGCAGACTCCACTACAGCAGTATTTGTAGGAAATGAGGATACTGTACAAAGTTATACCTCAAGAAGCTACTTACTAGTTTTATCAATTAAACTCTGAGCTTGCTCCTCCATCCATTTTTGATAGTAATCTTTAACATTTTCCTTGTGCTTTCTTCCACTGCAGTGAGTCTTGCGGACTGATGGCTAGATAATCAAGGAAGGTTTCAGGTATAATGTTAATTTACAACTTGTAAAAAGAAACACCAACAAGTAACTTTATTTGGCATATAATTGTTGATGCATACTGTTAAGTTTGCCTACACTACACAGAACACTCACCACATAAATGTAACCTTTATTTCATATTCAGTAAGTTGAATAAGATTATCTTATTGAATAAAACTGACTCTCGACAGTTGACTGGTCGCACCTGTGATACACCTGTTTTTTCGGCAAAAGATAAAGAGGCTGTCCCATAATCATCAGATAGTTAAGTGTCTGATTACAGGTGGTCTGACTGCCAAGATCACCATCAATCACAAGAACAGGCTCCTGTGCCTCTAGTTTGAATGGAGTGGTGGTCACGCATGTGTGCTGCAGCTCCATTCAAAGTCCACAGGACCAATGTAGCAAAGGACGTACTTGGCTACCTCCATCAGTCCTATAGAGATTCAATGGCTCAAAAGTGTTCATGCGTGGTGAGACCACCAATTCATTTTTTCTGGTGAACAGTCAGGTGCCCCAGCAGTCAAACTTCTAGTGGTAAATAGGCAATTGGTGTTGATTAACCCTTTTAATTTACTTATTTTCTACTTATGTAGAGCTGACATAAAGAATTTTATAATTTTAGTATTGCTACTATACTTCAAAAATGAGAAATATCAGAATAAATTTTGATTTATTTTTTTTTTATCACTGACATTGGGTCAGCATTTTACATACACCAAGTTGATTGTACCCTCAAACAGTTTGGAAAATTCAGGAAAACAAATTTCATGGCTTTAGAAGCATCTGATAAGCTAGATTATATCATTTTAGGTAATAGATGGTGTACTAATGCAAGTCACCAGTACATACTGAATGGTAAAACATTGGGTAACTGACATGGAAAAGGACCTAGGAATTTTAGTAAACAGAAAACTAAGCTGCAGAAACCAGTGTCAGGCAGCTGCTGCCAAGGCCAATAAGATAATGGGTTGCATCAAAAGAGGCATAGATGCCCGTGATGAGAACATAGTCCTGCCACTTTACAAATCACTAGTCAGACCACACATGGAGTACTGTGTACAGTTCTGGGCTCCTGTGAACAAGGCAGACATAGCAGAGCGGGAGAGGGTTCAGAGGAGGGCAACTAAAGTAATAACTGGAATGGGTGGACTACAGTACCCAGAAAGATTATCAAAATTAGGGTTATTCACTTTAGAAAAAAGACGACTGAGGGGAGATCTAATAACCATGTATAAATATATCAGGGGTCAGTACAGAGATCTCTCCCATCATCTATTTATCCCCAGGACTGTGACAAGGGGACATCCTCTGCGCCTGGAGGAAAGAAGGTTTGTACACAAACATAGAAAAGGATTCTTTACGGTAAGAGCAGTGAGACTATGGAACTCTCTGCCTGAGGTGGTGATGGTAAGTTCACTAAAAGAGCTCAAGAGAGGCCTGGATGTATTTCTGGAGGGTAACAATATTACAGGTTATAGTTACTAGAGATTGGTCGTTGATGCAGGGAGTTATTCTGATTGCCTGATTGGAGTCAGGAAGGAATTTTTTCCCCTAAAGAGGGGAAAACCTAATTACACTTACTGGTAATTTCCTTTTCATGAATCCTCCACGATGGCACAACAATGAGAGAAACCGTGGGAACCGTATATCGTGGGAACTAACTGTGCCGTCGTGAAGGATTCATGAAAAGGAAATTACCGGTAAGTGTAATTAGGTTTTTCCCTTTCATCCTCCACGACGGCACAACAATGAGATATACCAGATAATAAACATTTTTAGGGCGGGACTACAGCCTGAAGCATCTCCCGACCAAAGGAAACCTCATCAGTCCTGGCCACGTCAATTCTGTAATGTCTAACGTATTGGGGGTAGACCAAGTTGCTGCTCTGCAAATTTGGTCCAAAGATGCTCCTCTTAATTCCGCCCATGAAGTCGACAGAGACCTAGTCGAATGAGCCTTTAATTTTGATGGAGAAAAACTTGCCTTTTGCTTTATAGGTTTCACAGATAGCCATTTTTATCCAGCGGCTCAAAGAAGCTTTAGATGGCCTACAACCCCTATTCTGACCCTGGAACTGTAGGGAAAGAAAATCAGATTTTCTCCAAGCTTTGGAGGATTTCAGATATTGGATTACCGCACGCCTAACATCTAGACAATTGAACTTCTCCTCCTTAGGAGAAGAAAACTTCTCACAGAAGGAAGGGAGAATAATTTCTTCCTGTCTGTGAAATTCTGTAACCACTTTAGGTAAAAAGGAAGAATCAAATGTCAAAATGATTCTATCGTCGAGAATTCTTAAAAACAGCTCTTTGTACTTTAGCGCATGAATTTCACCTACTCTCCTGGCGGAGGTAATTGCCACTAAAAATACAGTTTTGGTTGTGAGGAGTTTAATCGGAATATCTTCCAGAGGTTCGAAGGGATAATCTGCCAGACCAGCAAGTACAACATTCAAGTCCCAAGATGGAACAAAGATTTTTTGTTTGGGCCCAATTCTGTCTACCCCTTTTAAGAATCTAATCACCCAGGGGTGAAGAGCAATTTTTTTTATTTTGTCAAATACGGAACTTAAGGCTGAAACGTGTACCCGAAGAGTACTGGGTTTCAGGCCTTTTTTAAATCCACTCTGCAAGAAATTTAATACTGACTGAACCGAAAAGGACTCAAAGGAGATCCCACAGGAAGAACACCAACTACAGTACCTATTCCACACTCTAGAATATATTCTAGAAGTGACCTCCTTCCTACAGGCAAACATGGTGGAAATTACCTCATTAGAAAGACCGTCTGTTTTTAGTCTCAACCTCTCAACATCCAAGCTGCTAAATGCAGCTGATCTACTCGAGGATGCGAGATTGGCCCTTGTGTTAGGAGATCCTTGTTCCAAGGAAGAGGCCAAAGACTCCCTACTGTCAAGGTTTTTAAGATTGGAAACCAAGGTCTGTTTGGCCATATAGGAGCAATTAGGATCACTTTTGCCTTCTCCTTCTTGATCTTTTTTAGGATTCTAGAAATAAGAGCTAGGAGGAGGAAATGCATAGTTTAGGGGACCTCTCCACAGGTGACTGAGGGCGTCCACACCTATTCCTCCATCTCCGGGAGTAGAACATTTTTAACTTTGCATTGTTTTTTGACACAAACAAATCGATTTGAGGAACCCCCCCATTTCTGGATAATCTGTTGAAACACATGGTCTAAAGACCAGTCCCGTGAGTCCAGACTCCTGCGACTCAGAAAATCCACCTTCACATTCAAACTTCCTTTTATGTGAACAGCTGATAGTGAAAGAAGATGAATCTCTGCCCAGGCAAAAATCTTCCTGCCAGCTGTTGCATTGCCGGACTTCTTGTTCCCCCTTGATAATTCAGATATGAAACCACTGTTACATTGTCTGACCTTATCTGTATGTTTGATTTGTAAATCTGCTTGACAAAAGATGTTAGAGCCAGCCAAACTGCCAGGAACTCTTCGAAATTTGAGGTCTCAGCTGCCTGGGCTGGGGAACATTTCCCTTGAAGGTAATTTTGTAAAAAATGGGCCCCCCATCCCCACTGACTTGCATCGGTTGTGATTATTTTCAATTGATCATAACCCCAGGGCACTCCCCTCTGAAGATTTTGAGCAACAACCCACCAGGAGCGGGACTGATTGACTTCCGGGGAGATGATTAATTTTTCTAGAGACTCCTGATTTTTGTCCCAGGAGTCTAGAATCTGTTTTTGAAGGGGTCTGGTGTGAGCTTGAGCCCACAGCACTGCTGGGATGCAGGCAGTTAAAGATCCCAGAAGGGCCATAGCCTGACGGATCGAACACGCATGCTGGCTTCTGAAGTGTTTATCAGATCCAGTATTTTCCCTTGTTTTTCTAATGGAAGAAAACACATCTGATTTACGGAGTCTAACAAAATTTCCAAAAATTTCAATCTCTGAGCTGGTACCTGGGTGGTCAGCCCAAAAGGAAGAGCCTAGAACTGAAATTGCCTCAACTGTCCTTTCAGATACACAGCTATTCTGAGGAATCTTTGGTCTTCTGCACGAATGGGAACATGGTAATAAGTGTCCTGAAGATTGAAGGACGCCATGAAATCCCCTTCCTGCAGAAGATTTATCGAGGACCTCACAGATTCCATCTTGAAACGACTGTATTCCACAATTTTGTTCAGGATTTTGAGATTTATGATTAGTCTAAATTTGCCACTTGGCTTTTTCACCAGAAAAACTGTTGAAAAATAACCTTGTCCTTTTTCTAACGGGGGAACCGGAATCAATACTCCGTCTCAACAACTCCTGAATTGCAATCTCTAGAACATTCTGTAAAGGAGACTTCTGGACTGGAGTTATTACAAATCATTGGCGAGGCAGAGACAGAAAAGGAATGCAATAGCAGTTTTTTTTTTATTAAAGAAAGAACCCACGGATTTATGGATATTTCTTCCCATTCCTTTAAGAAATACCTTAGTCTTCCTCCCACCTGACCAGAACCGTCATTGTTTGTTAGACTCGGAGTTAAATATGAACCCCTTGGATCTATCTCCCTTACTGGATCTCCATCTGTCATTTTTCTTATTGTGAAAATTTCTTTTTTGAACTTACGAAAGGGAAATTTTCGTTTCTTACTCTGGGAAGGAAACAACCTTTTTTAGTCAGATGCTTTTTCTAAGATTTATTCAAAATCCTGTCCGAAAAGCATTAATCTATAAGAGGGGAGACTGCAAAGTTTTAATTTAGATGCAGTATCCCCAGTCCAGGATTTTAACCACAGGGCTCTCCTGGCAGTAGTGGTCAAACCTGTAGTTTTAGCTGCCACTCTGACTGACTCAGCGGTTGCGTCAGACAAAAAAAAAATCTACAGCCTTAAGTAAGAGGGGAAATGAATTTTTTAAATCATCATAAGGAGTATTCTCCCTTAACAGAGACTCCAACTGTATAAGCCACTTTTTAAGTGACCGGGCAACAAATGTAGACGCAATATTAGGCCTAAAAAGAGCAGAGGCCGAATCCCATGCCTTTTTAAGACAAGCATCCATTTTCTTGTCCACTGGATCCTTTAAGGATCCAGCATCCTCAAATGGAAGTGCGTTGGCTCCTCTAGATAGCTTGGCCAGCGACACATCCACTTTGGGACATGATTCCATAAAATTTTCTTCCGCCTTCTCCAGAGGAAATCTACGTCTAATAGTTCTGGGTAAAAAGAGCTTCCCATTAGGTGTTTTCCACTCTTTCTTAAAGGGTTTCTGTCACCTTGTTTGACCATATTAAACCAGATGACATTCCCAGAGAATTAATAAAGGCAGTAAGATCTACTATGAATTTATCTGATGAAAAAATTCAGAGATCGTGCATGATGAAATGTTCAGTGGGCTGGAGCAACGTAAAAGACAAGTATTCCCAGTCCATAAGAACATCCATTCAATGATTAAAGGGTTTCTGTCACCTTGTTGGACCATATTAAACCAGATGACATTTGCAATGCGCAAATGTCACCTGATGTCTAATATGGTTTTCTTTTTAAGCTTTGTGTTCCCGTTTTCTTAAAAAAAAAAATCTACTTTTGTAATATGCAAATTACCTTTACTAGGTGCAAGGGGCGGTAACCCTGCACCTAGTAGCGCAGTTTTCCCCACCTTCTATATGTCATCAGCGCTGATTGACAGGGCCAGGCAGCTCTCTAAATGCTGGTGGCCCTGTCAGCGCTCCAAATCCCGCGCCGTGGGTCCGTCATTCGGCGCACGCGCAGTGAGTGCTGCTGGCTGCCGGGCTCCCGGCTTTCTCAATGCGCCTGCGCCGATGACGTCACACTACAGCCGGAAAAGAAGGCAGCGCTGATGCAGTGAGGAAGCCGAGAGCCTGGCAGCCAGCGGCACTCACTGCGCCTTACGCCAAATGACAGACCCACGGCCAGCAGCAGAGAGTGAGCTGCCTGGCCCTGTCAATCAGCGCTGATGACGACATATAGAAGGTGGGGAAAACGGCGCTACTAGGTGTAGGGTTAACGCCCCTTGCACCTAGTAAAGGTAATTTGCATATTACAAAAGTAGATTTTTTAAGAAAACGGGAACACAAAGCTTAAAAAGAAGACCATATTAGACATCAGGTGACATTTGCGCATTGCAAATGTCATCTGGTTTAATATGGTCCAACAAGGTGACAGAAACCCTTTAATCATTGAATGGATGTTCTTATGGACTGGGAATACTCATCTTTTACGTTGCTCCAGCCCACTGAACATTTCATCATGCACCGATCTCTGAATTTATCTGATGAAAAAATTCATAGTAGATCTTACTGCCTTTATTAATTCTCTGGGAAGTATAGTAGAAGTAGTAACTTCGTGGCACACTGCTTGTAGTAGGCTAGAAGTCGGGTTCCCACCCCGTTCAATATAATAATGAAATACTTCAGCCAGAAAAAAAACGTCGATTGATGTTTATTTTGAAATACGGCCCAACACACGTGACGTTTCGGCCCAAAGTGGCCTTTATCAAACTGGTGCACCAAGATGGATCCGTCATGACCCCCAATGAAAGTCAATGGGGAAGGATCTGTTTGGTGTGACACAATGGTGAACGGATCCGTCCTCCATTGACTTTCAATGGAGTTCATGACGGATCCGTCACCTGCACACATACACACATACAGACATAGACAGACATATACACATACATACTTACATGCTCCCCGGCAGGTCTCCAGAGCGCAGGAGGAACAGGACGGCGCACACAGATGACGATTCCACCAGGCGCCCAGCAGAGGGCGCTGTGGGGAATAGTCATCTGTGCACGCAGTCCTGCTCCTCCGGCGCTCTGGAGACCTGCCGGGAGCATGTAAGTATGTATGTGTATTTGTCTGTGTGTGTGTGTGTGTGTGTGTCTGTGTGTCTGTATATACTGTGAGACATGTATGGGGCTGGAGCGCGGTTCCGGCTCCACACATGTCCCTGCGGCAGTCCGGATCTGGAAACACCCTTCACCTGCCGGATTCGGGCTGCCGCTAGTGTGAAAGTAGCCTCAGGGCAAGTGTGAACACAGCAGTTAAGTGTTCTGCAAAATCAGAGTGGTCCATGTCTAAAGTTCCATCCCTTGCATAGTCACCTAGAACATTTCCTCTTTACTGAGAATGCACTTGTCATGGAACATCTCCAACGTGATGGCTACATGTATGAAAGACCAACTCCAATAAATCTCGGACCAGATATCTCCGGAAATATTCCGCAGTTCAGGTGTGTAAACAGCAAGAACTTAAGAATAAGAATTGTACACAGGGGTGGACTGTGAGCTTAAAGTTGCCTGGAAAAAATAAATAAATTAATAAATGTCTTTTCAAGGATTTGGCAGGGATCCGTCAATTCGTACATCAGCTGATCAGGAATGGCTCCAGTGCCAGAAAAACACTGGAATTGCACAGCTCCATCCACTGTGTAGTGAATAGACCAGGTTACTGCAGTGCTGCTCCCATGGAACAGTGCTAAAGTAACCAGCTACCCCTAATTCACAATGGTTTGAGCTGTATAGTTTTGGAGCTGCAGCTATTTCTATACAAGTGACTGGCAGGGGTATGTGGTCTCCTGTGGATAGACAGTCAATATAAGAATTCTGGAAAACCCATTAGACCAAATTTTGAAGAGGTTTGTTCTTAAAGCCAAGAGTTGCACATAAATATAGACAGAAAAAGCAGAAAATTTACTTAAGTTAAAAAAAACAAAACATAAAAAAAAAACAACTTACTGAATCATGAGTGAGGTAGGTGTCACAGTAATCGCAATAAAACCTGCATAGAAAGGGGAAAAAAAAAAAAAAGCATCTCATTCACAGCACAGAGAAGAAAAGATTCATGTCCCCCATCTCCCTGTAGAACACCCTCATGCACACAAACGTATTTACTTTGTGTCCCGTCCGGTTTCCGTATATCCTCAAAAAAAAAAAAAAAAAAAAAAAAAAATAGAAAATGTCCTATTATTGGCCGCATTACAGACAAGGATAGTACTGTTCTATTAGGGACCAGCTGTTCCGTTCTGCAAAATACAGAATGCACATGGATGTCATCCGTATTTTTTGTGGATCGCAAAATTCATACGGTCATGTACATGTGTGGATCTGTTCACACATGAATGATCAGTTTAGGAAATGCTGCCGATTGGATATAGATTTCAATTCTTCGTATTAAAGGGGTTTTCCAGGATTTTACTACTGATGACCTATCCTCAGGATAGCTCGTCATCAGTATCTGATCAGTGGAGGTCTAACACCTGGGACTGCCGCCGATCAGCTGTTTGAGAAGGTATCGGCGCTCCTGTGAACGCCGCTACCTTCTCACCAGGTCTGTGGAGTCGTGGAGTCAGAGTCATGGTGGAGTTGGAGTCGGTATAAAAGGGACCGACTAAGACTCCAAAAATATAGAATAAATTGGTACATTTAGTTCAATGTAGTATGTGCTGAATATATTTTCATAAGAATTTGGGAAAATGATGAAATGTCCTATAAATTTCTGTTCTATTCCTGATCTAAGGATCTAACCTTTTATTTGAGATGAATGTGTGCTGCCCTTTCTGTAGATGCTCAGTAGTGAAGCTCCTTCGCTACAGATCAGAGGAAAGGCACTGGGAAGGAATGGCTGCACTCATCTCAGATCTACTAGAGAAAACAGGATTAAAGGGGTTTTCTCACTAGTTACAAAGATTAGCTTTCAACATAAAGGGACAGTTAAAAGAAGACATTTTCTAAATACAGTGGTCAGTCATGAACTACAGACAGTTCAGCAGGTCTCTCACCGCACACAGGTTTCTATGGTAACCTGCAGACTAGAAAGACTTATCTGATTGGCTGAGAGCAGTGAAGAATGATGGGACTGAGCTCTGAGTGATCACCTGAAGTAAGCAAAAGGTACAAGTGTTGTGAGAACTGAGAAGAGTTACCTGTCAGAGCAAGGCTACTTTTACACTTGCGTTTTGGAATTCCGGTATTGAGTTCCGTCATAGGGGCTCAATACCGGAATAAAACTCTTCAGTTTTGTCCCCATTCATTGTCAATGGGGACAAAACTGAACTGAAGACAACGGAATGCTGCTGAAAGCATTCCATTGAGTCTTCAGACCGGCGAGCAAACTGCAACATGCTGCTGTTTGCTCTCCGTACTGTTTATCCGCACCAAGACGGATCCGGAATAACCCCCAATGGAAGTCAATGGGGACGGATCCATTCTCCATTGACTTTCAATGGAGTTCATGACGGATCCGTCCACAGCACACGACACACGTGTTCCCAGCAGCTCCGCACATCACAGGAGGAGGAGGACTGCGCGCACATAGGAAGATTCTCCCTCCAGCACAGGGCACTGTGGGGAATCTTCCATGTGCGCGCCGTCCTCCTCCTACTGTACAGAGCTGCTGGGAGCATGTAAGTATGTGTGTGCGTGTGTGTGTATATATACACACACGTGCGTGTGTGTGTATATATACGCGTGTGTGTGTATATATACACGTGTGCGTGTGTGTATACACGTGTGCGTGTGTGTATACACGTGTGCGTGTGTGTATACACGTGTGCGTATACACGTGTGCGTGTGCGTATACACGTGTGCGTGTGTATATACACGCGCGTGTGCATGTGTATATACACGCGCGTGTGCATGTGTATATACACGCGCGTGTGTATGTGTATATACACGCGCGTGTGTATGTGTATATACACGCGCGTGTGTATGTGTATATACACGCGCGTGTGTATGTGTATATACACGCGCGTGTGTATATACATGCGTGTGTATATACACGCGTGTGTGTGTATATACACGTGTGTGTATGTGTATATACACGCGTGTGTGTGTGTGTGTATATACACGTGTGTGTGTATATACACGTGTGTGTGTATATACACGTGTGTGTATATACACGTGTGTGTGTATATACACGTGTGTGTGTGTATATACACACGTGTGTGTATACACACGTACGTGTGTGTATATAGACGTGTGTGTGTGTATGTATGTGTATATACACGTGTGTGTGTATGTATGTATGTGTATATACACGTGTGTGTGTGTGTGTGTATGTGTATATACACGTGTGTGTGTGTGTGTGTATGTGTATATACACGTGTGTGTGTGTGTGTGTATGTGTATATACACGTGTGTGTGTGTGTGTGTGTGTGTGTATGTGTATATACACGTGTGTGTGTGTGTGTGTGTGTATGTGTATATACACGTGTGTGTGTGTGTGTGTGTATGTGTATATACACGTGTGTGTGTGTGTGTGTGTGTGTGTGTATGTGTATATACACGTGTGTGTGTGTGTGTGTGTATGTGTATGTATACACGTGTGTGTGTGTGTGTGTATGTGTATATACACGTGTGTGTGTATATACATGTGTGTGTGTGTGTGTATGTGTATATACACGTGTGTGTGTGTGTGTGTATGTGTATATACACGTGTGTGTGTGTGTGTGTGTGTATGTGTATATACACGTGTGTGTGTGTGTGTGTATGTGTATATACACGTGTGTGTGTGTGTGTGTATGTGTATGTGTGTATACACGTGTGTGTGTGTGTGTGTATGTGTATATACACGTGTGTGTGTGTATGTATGTGTATATACACGTGTGTGTGTATGTATGTGTATGTGTATACACGTGTGTGTGTGTATGTGTATATACACGTGTGTGTGTGTGTATGTATGTGTATATACACGTGTGTGGTGTATGTATGTGTATATACACGTGTGTGTGTGTGTATGTATGTGTATATACACGTGTGTGTGTGTATGTATGTGTATACACGTGTGTGTATGTATGTGTATATACACGTGTGTGTATGTATGTATGTGTATATACACGTGTGTGTATGTATGTGTATATACACGTGTGTGTATGTATGTGTATATACACGTGTGTATGTATGTGTATATACACGTGTGTATGTATGTGTATATACACGTGTGTATGTATGTATACGTGTAACGCGTGGGGCCGAAGCGCTGCTCCGGCTCCTCATGTGTACCTGCGGCAGCACGGATCTGGCGGCACCCTTCACCCGCCGGATCCGTGCTGCCGCTAATGTGAAAGTGGCCTAATAACTGCTGGAGACCCCACCCCACCACACAGCCTGAGGAGACAGAGTGAGTGAAAACTGCCTGTCAGCTAGTGAATCAACGTGCTGAGAAAACCTCTTTAAGGCAACTACTTCTTAGTATACCTAAACGTTGAATGAACTGTGCATAAATCAATTGTCCAGTGCATGTTTTCTCTGTATGCTTTATGATTTAATATGCTTTTCATCTGATGTAAAACACCTAGGGCCTTATGTATGAAAACTGTCTAGGTGTAGAAGTTTCTTTGTTGCCCATAGAAATCAATCAGAGCTCCCCTTTCATTTCATATAGTGCTCTGGAGAAATGAAAGCGGAGTTCTGATGCTATGGGAAACAAAGAAAGTCTTAGACAGTTTTCATATATCAGGCCCTTACAGTGATCCAGACTAAAAAAAAAAATACCTAGGAGCCATTGGCTCCTGAACTGAAAAATTTAGGAGCCAAATAAAATTTTTAGGCGCCAAATTTAAATACATATAATTATATAAAAAAAAAAAAAACAAAAAAAAAAAAAAACACACACGAGAGGAGATGGAACGTCCAGCCATTAATAGAATTGTCCTATCCTATTTTTTGGCGGGACAAAGTGACTAAAAAAATGGCGAATTGTGAGGTTTTATTATTTTTTTTTTTCTTTTACGTGTTCACCGTATAGGAGATTTTTTTTATATTTTAATAGTTTGGACTTATTATATTTTATAGTATATTGGGAAAGGGGGTGATTAAGGGGCCATTCAGACGGCCGTAGTATTGTGGATCCGCAAAAGTACGGATCTGCAATACCACGGATGCCGCCCGGCGTGTGTTCAGGATGAATAGGACTTTACACTCTCCCTGCTGCCCTGGGCTGGGTTGGGGGTGCACTGAGCCACTAATGATTATTATACTGGTTGCGCCACCAATGATAACTACGTTTAATACAACTACAGGAGGTGGGTGCCGGCACAGGATCACATAGCCGGCACCTGACCTGTATTATAGGGAGCTGCAATCAGTGGTAGTTAACCCCTCAGGTGCAGCACCCACCTTCTGTAGTTGTATTAAATATAGTTATCATTGGTGGCGCAGTGCGCCCTCCCCAGTAATAAAAACCCCAACAAGTATAATGTGTGTGGCCCCATCAGACCACAGATCAGCCCACTGTGGCCCCATCAGCCCACTGTGGCCCCATCAGACCACAGATCAGCCCACTGTGGCCCCATCAGACCACAGATCAGCCCACTGTGCCCCCCATCAGACCACAGATCAGCCCACTGTGCCCCCCATCAGACCACAGATCAGCCCACTGTGCCCCCCATCAGACCACAGATCAGCCCACTGTGCCCCCCATCAGACCACAGATCAGCCCACTGTGCCCCCCATCAGACCACAGATCAGCCCACTGTGCCCCCCATCAGACCACAGATCAGCCCACTGTGCCCCCCATCAGACCACAGATCAGCCCACTCTGCGCCTATCAGAATAAAAAAAAAATAAAAAAAATCTCTTACCTGTCCTGCGCCGCGGCTCCACTCCGGGTCCAGTGCTCCTCTGTCCTCCCGGCGGTGCACTATCACCTGACTGCGTGCAGCGTCAGGTCAGAGTGCGCGCACTACGTCCTGACGCTGTACGCCGTCAGGACAGTGCAGAGCCGCCCGGAAAGACTCAGGAGCGCCGGACGCGGAGCGGAGCCACGGTGCAGGACAGGTAAGGGATTTTTTTTATTTTATCTGCTTCATGTTCTCTGATACTAGGCTGCGCAGTAGCGCAGCCTAGCATCAGTAAATGCGGTCAGGTCCAGGCGCAAATGGCTACAAGACTAAAAAGTCTTGTCGCCATTTGTAAAATCTAAGTCGCATTTGCGACCATTTTGGTCGCCATCTGGAGCCCTGCCCTTAGTGAGCTGTACCCAGAGAAAAGCCCGATACTGAAAGTTCAGAGTAAAGATATCTAGTAAAACATATATTACAAACTTTTTTTGTCATGACTAGGGTTGTCACGATACCAAAATGTTGATTCGGTTTCGATACCATAAAAAAGTATTGCGATACTCGATACCACGCGAAAAAATAAAAAAAAACACCTAAAAAAGCCGCGTGCATTCCACATTTTATAAAACGTCAAGCACATAATAGAACAGTCCTATCCTATTTTCTGGGGGGGGCACAAAGTAACTAAAAAAATGGCGAATCGTGCAGTTTTTATTTATTTTATTTATTCAGTTACGGCGTTCACCACATAGGAGATATTTTAGAATATTTTAATACTTTGGACTTTTCGGATGTGGCAATACCTAATGTTTATTCATTTATTGTTTATATATTTTATATGTAAAATTGGGACGGGGAATTTAAACAAAATATTATGGTGTTTGTTTTTTTTTTTTAAACTTTTTATTTCCTATTAGCCCCCTTAGGGAGTCTACCACTGCACCACCAATGAAGAGGGGAAGGGGAGGGCACGCCTGTGGCCACTGTCACCAATGAATTTTACTATCATTTAATACAAGGGCAGGAGTGTGTGCCGGCGCAGAATCACATAGCCGGCGCATGACAGGGAGCTGCGATACGCTGCAGTAAACCCCTCAGGTGCCCCACAGCCCCTCCCATTCTCCACCTCCCTCCTCTCACTGGTGGCAGCAGCAGCAGAAAAAGGTGGGAGGGAGAGCTTCCTTCTCCCCTGTGCTGCTGAGGGAACATGGAGCGCGCTGAGAGCAGCGCGCTCCATGTTCTCTGATACTAGGCAGCGCAGTTGCACAGCCTAGTATCGGTAACAGGCAAATCCCGGTATTTTATCGATACCGGGACAAAAGTATCGACTGGGTATCGAAAATTCGATACCCGGTGCAACCCTAGTCATGACATATCTGTACTATTGATTTATGCAAAGTTTGTTTTAAATTATCACTTAAACATGCACTATGTATGAAGGAGTCGGATTGGGAGTCGGAGTTAGGGGAAATTAAGTCGTTGGAGCTTTAGCTTACTGACTCCACAGCCCTGCTTCTCGCAGCTTACCAAGCACAGCGCCATACGTTGTACAGCGGCTGTGCTTGGTATCGTGCTCACTCCTAGGGCTACTCCTAGGCCACAAGACAGATGAATGTGAGGTCACTGGCCTAGGAAAAGCTAAGAGAAGGCCGCGGCAATCACGGGAGACACTCACGATCACCTGAGGATAGGTCATCAGTAGTAAAATCCCGGAAAACCCCTTTAAGTCTATTTTCACACCTCTGGTGTAAATTCTGGCAGAGATTAGCCTGAACAGCCACGCAACAGAAGCAAAAGTAGAATAGGGTAGCTCAGTGAGGCTGTAATTAATGAGGGACAAACACAAATGTACAGTCAGCTGATAACCAAACAATTAACACAATCATACAAATCAAAGTAATGATGGCTCTCAAGGTGAGAGGAAACAGTCCCGACGACCTCCCAGCTGGGAAACAGCAGAGGGCTCTGGCACTTGGCATTTCGGTAGCTCCCATTGCGGTGCATGAAAGCTAGGGTAACAACGTAACACAGCAAGCTATGCCATTTCTGAGTAAAAAAATAAATAAAAATAATCTACTGTTTCCATAGCTCTCATGCACTGCATTAGGAGCTTTTTCTTATCCAAGCCATTCTCAGACTGTTTACTCATGACACATTGTACTTCATGTTAGTGATAAATCTGAATATGTCTTACCTTTTACTTAAAAAAAAAAATAAAGAAAATAATATCAAAAAAATTTTTTTGGGGGAAAAATCCACCATTTTCTAAATAAAAATGTTTCTGCTTTTATAGCAGATAGTTATTACTTTACATTTTCCATATATCTACTTTACGTTGGCATTATTTTGTAAGTGACATTTCATTTTTTTAGGATGTTAGAAGGCTTAGAATTTTAGAAGCAATTTTTCAAAGTCTGAATTTCCAAAAACATTTTTTAACCACCAATTCAGTGATTTTGAGGGGCTTATGTAATGGAAACCACCCATAAAAGACCTCCATTTTAGAAACTACACCCCTTAAATTATTCAAAACTGATGTTACAAACTTTGTAAACCCTTGAGGTGTTCAACAAGAATTAAAAGGAAAATGGGGGTGAAATGTCAATTTTTATGGTAGATTTTTTATGTGAATCAATTTTTTTTGCTTGCAATACAGCAAGGGTTAACAGCAAAATAAACGTAAATATGTGTGCAGTCAGTGCCCGTGCTGTGGACCGTAATTTGCGGTCTATAATGCATGGGCATCGACAGTGGGGCCGCCGGATTTGGATCACGGACCAATTCATTTGAATGGGGTCCGCGATCCGCACCGCAAAAAAGTAGTGCACGCGCCTGATTGCGGACGTGTATTGCGGACCAGGCGTATGCGGACCGCAATACGGGCACGGGCCGTGTGCATGAGCCCTTACTCTGATTATGCAGTTTACAGAAACACCCTATATGTGGTAGTAAACTGCTGCTGGGGCACATGGCAGTGGTCAGAATAAAAGGAGCGCCATATGGTTTTTGGAGGCAATTTAGCTAGAATGGTTTTTGGGCACCATTTTGTATTTGAATACGTACCCTTTCAGTGGAAACCCTCAAAAAGTGAGCCCACTGTGGAAACTACACCCCTCAAAGAATGTACGAAGGGGTGTACTGAGCACTTTGACCCACTAAGCATTTTACGGAATTGGAAAACACTTAGCTGTGAAAATTGAAAGTTTCATTTCATTTAATAAATGTCGCTTTAGTCCCAAATTTTTCATTTTCACAAGGGGTAACAGGAGAAAAAGCACCCCATAATTTGTGTCCCATTTTTACCTAGAAAAAAAAAAAACAAAAAAAAAAAACCCCATATGTGGTGGTAAACTGCTGGGGAAGGCGCGGGGGGGGGCTGGTGGCACATGGCAGAAAGGAAGAAGCGCCATATGGCTTTTGCAGCAGAGATTTTGATGGATTGTTTTATGGGTGCCATTGGTTTTTATTTTTAAGTGATTGTCTTACTTGGGGGTTAATTTTTTGCGCGATGAGGTGACGTCATTGGTACCATTTTGGGGTATAAATGACTTTTTGACCACTTAATATAATGCATTTTGTAAGGCGAGGTGACAGACTGGCGATACCAAATATGTCTTTTTATTTTTGTTAAGTTTTACACGGTGAAAGCATTTTTGAGTAGCATAAAATCTTGTTTACACGTTCAGAGAGCAATATTTTTTTTTATTTTTCTGGCAATCATCTTAGGTAGGGTCTCTTTTTGCAGGAGAGTACGGTTTGATTGGTACCATTTTGGGGTACATATGACTTTGATCACGATGGTATTACACTTTTTGAGAGGCAAGGTGAAAAAAAAAAGTCTGTTTTGGCATAGGTTTTTTGAATTTCTTTCTTTTTTTACCCAATTGACCTGAGGGGGCATATCATGTGATATTTTTATAGAGCAGGTTGTTACAGACACAGCGATATCCAATATGTCTTTTTTTCTTTTTTTATTTTTTTACTTGAGGCCTAATTTATTATGTAAAAAAATTTTTTTCCCCACCATGGAACTTCAACTTTTGGGGGTCTGATCCCCTGTACAATGCATCACACAATACATCACAGTCACAATATTAGTGACTGACAGCCATCTCTCTATACACAATGCTGATCAATTACTCATAACAGCATTGGTACAGGAGGGAGGTGTTAACAGAAGGTAGAAAAAGCAGAGATAAATGTACTAGCAGAAGGACCTGCCTTCGCATGGGTATATTTCATTTAAAGGGGTTGTCCCACGAAAAATATTCTACAGTTTTCAAACCAGCATCTGGATCTTAATACTTTTGTAATTGCATGTAATTAAATATTTTGTACAGCTACTGAGTTATTCAATAAAATGTATCTGTATAGGAGCACTTCATTTCTTATTTCTTTGACCTGGTCACTGAGCAGGCCGCACATGCTCAGTTTCAAATTTTAACTGTCTCCTGAGCTGTGATAGGGAGAGCTGAGACACGCCCCCTTAGCTGCAGCAGAAAAGACACTCCCCGAGCTGTCCGCTTGATATGAATCTAGCAGAGCAATGAATGGGGAGATCTCTGGATCCATGTGTGGTACAGGGCTGGTTCTAGCTTTGTTAAAAAGAGGTTGTCATGTACTATATGATGTCTGATTTTCATTTTTTACATTATTCGTGGGATAACCCCTTTAATGTGTGTGTGTGCTGTTAAGATATTGACAGTATTCCCTATAACAGTGACATCTACAGTACCCCATCCCTTAACAGTGCCCTCCACCCCTTAACACTGAGCCCCCCACAGTGCCCCGCCTCCTTAAAATGGGCCCCACACACCAGTCCACCCACTTAACTTTGACCTTCACAGCAGCCTGCCCCTTTAATAGTGAGTTCAACAGCACCCACCCCTTAACACTGACCATAGGTTACAGTCCGCTTAATTGAACTTCACCATTCCCGGCCCCCTTAACAGAGACTGTCCCTTTAACAGTGACTGCTACAGTACCCCAGTCTCTTAACATTGACCTCACAGTACCCCACTGCCCCTTTAATAGTGGCCTCTACAGTCCCCTCCTCCCTTAAGAGTGACCTCCACAGCAGCTGCCCCTTTAACATTGACCTCCACAGTCCCCTGTCCCCTTAACAGTGGCCTCTACAGCAGTGAAGAAAAATGGCTGGATTTTTATGGAAACCTGGTGTCAAACTGTGAATATGTGGAGACTAAGGGCCTGCCAGCTTCTATTGGCTGATAAGGGTCATGTGACTGTGTGTATGGCAGTTGGGATATGAGGAGAAAGACCTGCAGGCTTCTATGGGCTAATGCAGGTCATGTGATGGTGTCATATTTGCATTTTTTGGAAATATCTCAGGAATGGTACGTGCTAGAGAGCTGAGACCCAGTCTAAAACCTTCCCGGACACCTGATGTACCTAGTAACATAGTTTATAAGGCTGAAAAAGTCATCTGTCCAACCAATTGAGGCTGTTATTCTGCAAGCTGATCCAGAGGAAGCCAAAAAAAAAACCTGTGAGGCAGAAGCAATCAGAATAACTCCCTGGATCAATGACCCATCTCTAGTAGCTAAAGCCTGTAATATTATTCCACTCCAGAAATACATCCAGGCCTCTCTTGAACTCTTTTAGTTAACTCACCATCGCCACCTCCTCAGGCAGAGACTTCTATAGTCTCACTGCTCTTACCGTAAAGAATCCTCTTCTATGTTTGTGTACAAACCTTTTATCCTCCAGACGCAGAGGATGTCCCCTCGTCAGTCACGGGTATAAATAGATACTGGGAGAGATCTCTGCACTGACCCCTGATATATTTATACAGTTATTAGACCTCCCCTCTGTTATGTTTTTTTCTAATGTGAATAACCCTAATTTTAACCTAGTAACATAGTTTGTAAGGCCGAAAAAAGACATCTGTCCATCCAGTTCAGCCTGTTTTCCTACAAGTTGATCCAGGGGAAGGCAAAACCCCTGTGAGGTAGAAGCCAATTTTCCTCACTTTAGGGGGAAAAATTCCTTCCCGACTCCAGTCAGGCAAGCAGAATAACTCCCTGGATCAACGACCCATCTCTAGTAACTATAACCTGTAATATTATTACCCTCCAGAAATACATCCAGGCCCTTCTTGAACTCTCTTAGTGAACTTACCATCACCACCTCCTCAGGCAGAGAGTTCCATAGTCTCACTGCTCTTACCGTAAAGAATCCTCTTCTATGTTTATGTACAAACCTTCTTTCCTCCAGACGCAGAGGATGTCCCCTCGTCACAGTCACAGTCCTCGGGATAAATAGATGATGGGAGAGATCTCTGTACTGACCTCTGATATATTTATACATAGTTATTAGATCTCCCCTCAGTCGTCTTTTTTCTAAAGTGAATAACCCTAATTTTGATAATCTTTCTGGGTACTGTAGTCCACCTATTCCAGTTATTACTTTAGTTGCCCTCCTCTGAACCCTCTCCAGCTCTGCTATGTCTGCCTTTTGTTAATCTTTCTGGGTACTGTAGTCCACCCATTGCAGTTATTACTTTAGTTGCCCTCCTCTGAACTCTCTCCAGCTCTAGTATGTCTGCCTTGTTCACAGGAGCCCAGAACTGTACACAGTACTCCATGTGTGGTCTGACTAGCGATTTTTAAAGTGGCAGGACTAGGTTCTCATCACAGGCATCTATGCCCCTTTTGATGCAACCCATTATTTTATTGGCCTTGGCAGCAGCAGACACTGGTTTCTAAAGCTTAGTTTCCTGTTTACTAAAATTCCTAAGCCCTTTTCCATGTCAGTGTTACCCAGTGTTTCACCATTTAGTATGTACTGGTGACTTGCATTATTCCTTCCCATGTGCATAACCTTACATTTGCCACTTCTCTGCCCAAGCCTCCAATCTATCCAGATCCATCTGTAGCAGTCTACTGTCCGCTTCTGCGTTAATTACGTTACACAGTTTAGTGTCACCTGCAAAAATTAATATTTTACTGTGCAAACCTTCTACAAGATAATATATTGGAGAATAGGGCCCAATACTGACCCCTGTGGTATCCCACTAGTGACTGTGACCCAATCTGAGTGTGCACCGTTAATAACCACCTTTTATGTGGTACAGAGTCAAATGCAGATTCCTTTAGTAGACATACATATACATACACTCAGCGTTAGATAAATCTTTTCATCTTTTCTCACAAAAATATACATCAATCTGCTTGGCTTCTCCCGCTCTATAACATGGTGCTATCAGATTGTATTGCATTTTTTGGTGAACGGTCCTCTTTAAGGCCCCTTTCACATGAGCGAATCCCAAACGTCAAACTGGCAGCGCGTGTCAGGGAAAGCTCCCATCCTGATGGGGTCGCATTATATTGCTTTATGAAGCTATGTAACCCTTAGAGATCTGAAATGTATTGGATAACACTGACAGCATTATGTCAGTGTTATCCGATACGTTCCCGAAATTTCTAACATTCAGGGGGACAGATGGGATCCACATGCCCTGCCGGAAGTTTTGATAATACTGGACGTTCTACACGCAGGTTTAGGCCTTAAGGTAAGCACCTTAAAAGTGCACATATCGGCTATCTGGACGTTAGAATGTCTGAAGTAAGCCTTATTAACCTTTTCATCAAGGCTGCAGGTAGGTTGTATCCGCCTCTGTGTTGAGCAGTCGCTCCTTGGGATTTAAATGTAGTCCTGTCCATCCTCATGGATGCCATTTGAGCATACCAGACATATCAGTCACCAAGGCAATGAGGGTGGGGAAAATACAAGCCTTTTCATGCAAACCACCTTATTTATGTATTGTGGAGGACAGAATTGTCCTTAAAGGGGTTGTGGGCCACTGAGCAGCCAATGGCAGGCGGGGACGAGCCTCCCTAGGTCGTTCCGGTGCCCGTCTGCCATTGGCTGCTACCCCTGTCACCGGATGTTTTCAGTCACATAGTTAGGATCACACAAACAGCCTGTCTCCTCCTAAACCATGTGACTGATCACATGGTCATGACATCATTGAAGGTCCTTGCAAGCTATGGTGAATGGAGTGTTTCTTCTCTGCCTGAGCCTGTCAATCAACAGAGCCTCTAGAAGCAGGGGTAACGCCCCTTGCACCTAGAGGCCTTATTAGCATAAAATAAAAGTTCATTTTATATAAAAATGGGGGCACCAGTAAATAAAACAGATATATATTTGGAATCAGGTGACATTAGCACATCTCTAATGTCAGCCTGATTCATACCGAAAAAACTGGTGACAGAAACCCTTTAAACAGAAATCCCTTCTTATTCAAGTATTATACTTTAATCAGTCTATTTTTTTTATCCTTTGAAACTATCAGTTTTATTAAACATAAAAAAGGGGTACTTTCTCTTTTTGTCCTCTAGAAAAATTCTTTTTGGAATCAAAAGCTTTCACAAGGATTTTCTCAATCCTTGTCAAAGAGTAACTCACCATAAAAAGGGAATATAACACAAGGCCACGATCTGAGCTATAATCCCCATCTCGCTGTACTGGCAAGAGCCGAGGTTATGGCTGTGAGCCTGACTAAAAACCAAAGTAGCATTTTTTTTTTATTTAAAAAACAAAAAAACAAAAAACACTTTCAACAGCAAAGGAAAAGAATTTATAAGATACTTATTAGTGTTGTCAAGATACCAAAATTTTTATTCTTCTATTTCAATACCATAAAAAGTATTGCGATACTCGATACCACGCGAAAAAGATAAAACACCAAAAAAGTCACGTGCATTCCGCATTTTTATGGAACATCTGGCCCATAATAGAACAGTGCTATCTTTTTTTTTTAGGGGAAATCACAATTTTTTTTTCTGTTACAGCGTTCACGGCAAAGGAGATATTTTGTAATATTTTAATAGCTTGGACTTTTTAGGACATAGTGAAATCCATTAGGATTAATATAGGGTTGGGAGATATAAAAAATATTCCCACGAAAACAATATTAAAGAGGACCTTTCATGGGTCCAGACTCTGCTGACAAAGTAGCAAGTTATGGAGGGCACGTGGGACTGGAGTCAGAGCACTTACAATTTCTTCAGGGCGACGCTCCGTTCGCCCGCTGTGCCCCTCTAAAGTTCTGGCGCGTCCTATGCTAATGCATAGTATCGGAATAGGGAGGAGGAGACGCCAGGGATTCTCAATGGGCGTCTCAGCGCTGTCCAATTGCAGTGGAGAGCGTCACAGCCAGGGAGAAGGTTTCTTCCCTGGCTGTGACGCTCTCCATTGCGATTGGACTGAACCCAGTCCCACATGCCCTCCATAATGTGCTACTTTGTCAACAGAGTCTGGACCCATGACAACAATGCGCCACCAATGAATACAAATATAAAAGGGGGTGGTGGGTGCCGGCCCGAGATCGCACATTTTTTACAGAAGAGTAAAAATACTTGTTTGGCCATATTTTTACCCGAGGAGGAGTACGAAAGATGTGGTAATTCAAATACATAATAAGCAGGCCTGCACATGCTCGCATCTGCATTAGAGGCTGCGTTTGGAGCCTCTGCTACAGATTATGTTCAAGGACCACACAAAAAAACCCTCATATGCAGGACTTTTTTTGTCTGGTAAAAAGACAGATCCCAAATGGAAATTGAATGTGCTTTTTTTTTTTTTTTTTTACAATTGAACTCCATGGTGACAAGGCACCACAGTATGGCATCTGTCTGAGCCATCTGTTAATGTATACGGTTTTTGTGTATGTTGAGCGTATGACAAAAACCTGCACTTACGTGCCAGATACAGAACTTTGGTTATTTTCGTAATTCTGCTCATGTAACTTAGCAAAACAGAAAATAAATAGCGGTGGTGTGAACAAGGCCTAAGAGGTGAGTATTTATGTGGGGGACCATTACTGATCTAAACAACAGCGGACAATTATAGCCAAGTGATAAAGTACAGTCCAATATGGCGGATCTTCCTTGAACTTTATCACTTGGCACTCCACATTGCACTACATACATCAGTGTGATGTATGTGGCGCAGCGTGTGTGGTTAAGGTTATGATCAGTGAGAATGGAGCGGTATGAGTGAAAGGTAAGGTTTATGGATGCTGTTAGATTTAATGAAGCCATTTGTCTTTTACAAATAGAATATGTAAAATAGAATATGTAAAAGACAAATAAAAACAGCCAAACTAGAGACCGAGAGATTAATCGCCAAAGAAAGTAAAACTAACCCTAAAATGTTCTTTAATTATATAAATGGTAAAAAGTATAAACCTGAAGGTGTTGGCCCCTTACAAAGTAATGAGGGGGGAGTTGCAGAGAGCGATGAGGAGAAAGCGAAGCTACTAAATATCTTTTTCTCCACTGTATTCACTGAGGAAAATGAACTGTCAGATGAAATGCAGAATATAAAAGTAAATTCCCCATTAAAAGTGCCCTGTCTGACCCAGGAAGAAGTAGAGCTACGTCTTAAAAAGATTAAAATAGACAAATCGCCAGGACCGGATGGCATACACCCCCGTATCCTAAGAGAATTAAGTAATGTCATCGCTAGACCCTTATTTCTGATATTTAAGGACTCTATACTGACAGGGAGTGTTCCACAGGATTGGCGCATAGCAAATGTGGTGCCAATATTCAAAAAGGGTCCAAAAACAGAGCCTGGGAACTATAGGCCGGTAAGTTTAACATCTGTCGTGGGTAAACTGTTTGAGGGTTTTCTAAGAGATGCTATCTTGGAGTACCTCAATGAAAATAAGCAAATTACTCCATATCAGCATGGCTTCATGAGGGATCGGTCATGTCAAACCAATTTAATCAGTTTCTATGAGGAGGTAAGTTCTAGACTGGACCGCAGCGAATCAATGGATGTCGTATATCTGGACTTCTCCAAAGCATTTGACACTGTACCACATAAAAGGTTAGTATATAAGATGAGAATGCTTGGCCTGGGAGAAAATGTCTGTATGTGGGTAAGTAACTGGCTCAGTGATAGAAAACAGAGGGTGGTTATTAATGGTACATACTCAGATTGGGTCACTGTAACTAGTGGGGTACCACAGGGGTCAGTATTGGGCCCTATTCTCTTCAATATATTTATTAATGATCTTGTAGAAGGCTAGCACAGTAAAATATAAATTTTTGCAGATGACACTAAACTGTGTAAAGTAATTAACACAGAAGAGGACAGTACACTGCTACAGATGGATCTGGATAGACTGGAGGCTTGGGCAGAGAAGTGGCAGATGAGGTTTAACACTGACAAATGTAAAGTTATGCATATGGGAAGGAATAATGCAAGTCACCAGTACATACTAAATGGTAAAATATTGGGTAACTCTGACATAGAAAAGGACCTAGGAATTTTAGTGAACAGAAATCTAAGCTGCAGAAACCAATGTCAGACAGCTGCTGCCAAGGCCAATAAGATAATGGGCTGCATCAAAAGAGGCATAGATGCCCGTGATGAGAACATAGTCCTGCCACTTTACAAATCACTAGTCAGACCACACATGGAGTACTGTGTACAGTTCTGGGCTCCTGTGAACAAGGCAGACATAGCAGAGCTGGAGAGGGTTCAGAGGAGGGCAACTAAAGTAATAACTGGAATGGGTGGACTACAGTACCCAGAAAGATTATCAAAATTAGGGTTATTCACTTTAGAAAAAAGACGACTGAGGGGAGATCTAATAACTATGTATAAATATATCAGAGGTCAGTACAGAGATCTCTCCCACGATCTATTTATCCCCAGGACTGTGACTGTGACGAGGGGCCATCCTCTGCGTCTGGAGGAAAGAAGGTTTGTACACAAACATAGAAGAGGATTCTTTACGGTAAGAGCAGTGAGACTTTGGAACTCTCTGCCTGAGGAGGTGGTGATGGTAAGTTCACTAAAAGAGTTCAAGAGGGGCCTGGATGTATTTTTGGAGGGTAATAATCTTACAGGTTATAGTTACTAGAGAGGGGTCGTTGATCCAGGGAGTTATTCTGATTGCCTGATTGGAGTCGGGAAGGAATTTTTTTCCCTAGTGGGGAAAACTGGCTTCTACCTCACAGGGTTTTTTTGCCTTCCTCTGGATCAACTTGTAGGAAAACAGGCCGAACTGGATGGACAGATGTCTTTTTTCGGCCTTATAAACTATGTTACTATGTTACTATGTATAACACAGAATGTTGATGAAGGAATGTTACTTAGGTCCATTCACCATCATTATAATATGAAAAGAGCCAGGATTAAACCAAACCTTTAACCATTAATAAGATGGGGCTGATCTTTTCAGGACCAGCGCTGCTATTGCTTCTCTTCCAACTAATTTAAATTGGCACAAACTTCTTACCTGGTAACTTTGGCTGCTCTTTTTGCTTTCAGGCTTATCTCAGCCTCAGCTCACAGCAAATTGCACCTAGCACCAAGCTGAGCCATGATTGCCAGGTTCCTTGTGTAGCGCGCCCGGCACTCCTTGCTGCAGCCACTTCCCCGGGAGCCAGCCCCTCCTCTTTCCAGCTCCCCTTGCTTGCAGGACCTGTAGCTCTCCACTGCCAGCCCAAACTATTCAATAACAAAGCTCCTTGCTCTAAGGAGCTTTGTTATTGGTTATTTCAAGCACAGGCAGCATCACTGCGCACAGCGCGCCCTGCGCTGATGAAAAGCAGGGAAAAGTCTAAGGCATAGTGGAACGCCTTAGACTTTTTTCAGGGAGTAAAATTGCCTGAAAACGCATCTATGACACTTTTACAGGCGTTACTGTAACCTCTGGTGCCGGCCATATCACACAGTCAGCACCTGGCCTCAATGATAGGGATCCTGCCAAACCGCGTCAATTAAAGGGTTAATTGACAGGGTTTGCGGGATCGCTGTTCCTTGTCATTGAGGCCGGCTGTGTGATATGGCTGGCACCCACATTTGTATTTATGGATTGACTGGGTTCATTGGTGGCGCAGTGTGAAAGGGTTATTCTCATTTTAGACAATGGGGGCATATCGCTAGGATATGCCCCCATTGTCTTATAGGTGCAGGTCCCACCGCTGGGACCCGCACCTATATCGAGAACGGAGCCCCCAAAGTGAATGAGGGCGCACTGCGCATGCGCAGCCGCCCTCCATTCATTTCTATGGGGCCGCCGAAAATAGCCGAGCGCTGGCTCGGCTACTTCCGTCGGCTCCATAGAAATGAATGGGAGCCGACTGCGCATGCACGGCCCGGCTCCCATTCATTCCTATGAGCGGCGCGGGGAAACCTGGGGTCCTCCAGGCGCAGCGCTCCCCGCTCCGTTCTGGCTATAGGTGCGGGTCCCAGCGGTGGGACCCGCACCTATAAGACAATGGGGGCATCCTAGCGATATGCCCCCATTGTCTAAGATGAGAATACCCCTTTAACAGTCCCCCCCCCCTCAGTACTATCTTCTCATTGGGATCCTGCCAAACAGTGTCAATTAAAGGGTTAATTGACAGGGTTTGCGGGATCGCTGTTCCCTGGCATTGAGGCCGGCTGTGTGATATGGCTGGCACCCACATTTGTATTTATGGATTGACTGGATTCATTGGTGGCGCAGTGTTAACAGTCCCTCCCCCCTCCCCTCCTCAGTACTATTTTCTCATTGGTGGCAGCATAACAGTGAAGAGGGAGAGACTTCCTCCTTCTCCACTGTGCCAGATGAGGAGAACAAGGCGTGCGCCGAGATCAATCCGGGTACAAAAGTATCGACTGGGTATCGAAAGTTCGATAACCGATGCAACCCTAATTCTTATATGCAGAGTTGGATTGCGATTGTCCACATTGCTTCCTTTACTAGATTGATTAATTTTTCCATCACATGAAACACTGCTTGTTTCCATGGTTATGACCACCCTGCAATCCAGCAGTGGTGGCCGTGCTTGCCCACTATAGGAAAAAGCATTGGCCTATGCACATCCCATGGTACCAACCACTAGAGAGGCCTTTTCCTTTAGTGTGCAGACACAGCCACCGCTGCTGTATTCAAGGAGGGTCGTAACCATGGAAATGAGCAGTGTATACTGTGTGTAAGTGCCTTGTATTAGCAGTCTATATGATAAATGCCATTTACTGAAGTAGGACCTATTCAAGTGACTTGTCCATTGGCGTGGCTGCCAGATTAGGCCACTTTCACACTTCCACTTTTCCTTTCTGCAATTGAGATTCGTCATAGGTTCTCAATAGCAGGGGAAAACGCTTCTGTTTTGTCCCCATTCCTTGCCAAAGAGAACAAAACTGAAGGGAACGGAATGCATTCTGCTTGCGTTCCCATCACGGACTGAATAACATTGCAAGCAGTGTTTTTCTGTCCGCGATGTGGTGCGGAGCAAGATGCATCCATCATGACTCACAACGGGGGTGAACGAGGACCGATCCGTTTTCTCGGACATGATAGAAAACAGATCTGTCCCCCAACCGGATTCGTTCATAATGGATGCAGATGGTTGTATTACCACAACAAAAGTGTTTTTTGCCGATCAATGACAGATCCAGCAAAAACGCTGGTGTGAAAGTAGCCTTAGGCTTGCATTGTACAGATGCAGCTTCCCATGTTTATTTAAGCAACTTTTTTATGCATAGGGTCCTGTAAGGATCCCATGTCTTCAAAAGGAAAGAAATATTCTTTGTTATCTTGGATAATAATACATGCTCTTTCGGACACTTGTCAAATTTTTCTCATCTTTAATGTACTTTGCATGGTTCTAGGCACATACACTTTTCTATCTGGATTCTTCCATTCAGACAAATAATGCTAAATTGGACTGGATTACCCTAGGCAGCAATTTGAAAAGGGGAAAAGCAAAAACCAGATCCCTGTCCCAGCCAGAGCATCTATCCCTAATGTTTCATCCTTCTGGTTGAGAGAGAAAAACGTCCTGCATTTCCTGATCTTGTGTCTGGTTAGAAAGTCTGCCTGACAATTTCATGTCCCTTTTAGGTGTACTGCAGAAAGAAAAAGCGGAATATCTGACTTTCTAAATTCAGCAGCTGTGGAGACCTCGTGCCTCCCTGTCTGTTGATATATGCTACTGCCGTCACACTGTCGGACAGGATTTTTACATGTCTGCTCACTAGGGAGGGGTAGTAGTTCTTTAGAGCGCAGAAAATTGCCCTTAGTTCCCTGAAATTTTAGGACTGTTGGCTCATGTACACACTGACCATAGACCTTGAGAAAACCTCAGACTTGAGTGAGCCCCCACCCCTGCGGGCTGGCATCGGTCCCAATGATCAGAGGATCGTCCCTCAACCACTCTACCCCGATATAGGTTTTCTGACCTTGTCCACCACACAAGAGAGTTTCTTACAGATTTGGGAATTAGGAATTTATGATCTAGTAAGCCCTGATCTCCGAGACAGAATATGCATCTGAAGAACCCTGGACCTGAACTGTGACGTGAACTAATTGTATACAGAACATCATGAGACCTAGAACTGACAGGGCCTCTCTCAGGAGAATTTTTTTCATCCTTTGCTGAATAAGAAGACCCTTCTCTGATGGGAGAGAAGATTTTTCGGCTAATGAGTCCAGTAAAACTTCTAGAAAGGTGCAACGGTAAAATGGTGTTAGACATGACTCCTAATTTATAATCCATTCCAGGGGCTTCAGTATATTATGTTATGGAACTTGAGGACTGCCCCACCACCAAGAGACCGTCTAGATATGGCACCAAGATGTCTGATCTTCTTACTTGGGCCATCACTTCTGCCATCAGTTTCGTAAAAAGCCTTGGCGCTTGAGAGATTCCAAAGGGGAATGCTCTGAATTGCAGGTGTAGAAATGAATCCCCCATTTGCAGTGCCACCCTGAGGAACTTCTGTGATGAGGGATGAATGGGTACATGGTAGGGTCCCTGATGTACATCAACACCATGACACAATTGGGGAACAGATGAATTGTTTGAAGATAGATTCCATTCGAAATTTGATAGAACTGAATCTGTATCTGACCTTTTAGGTTTATTATAGTCCGATAAAACCCATTTGGCTTGGGAACAAGAAAGAGGGTTGAATAAAACCCTTCCCCTATTTCCTCTGTAGGAACCGGCACTAGGACTGATTTGTCCATAAGACTTTTTACCTCTTGCAATAAGGCTTCCTGTTTTGAAGAATACTGATTTAAGGCCGTAATTTTCAATATTCTTGGTGGGGTCTTTTTGAAATCTAGTTGGTATCCTTTTATTATATTTTTTAGTCAGGCACTTAATGTTATATTTTGCCAGGCTTGAAAAAAGACCCCCCCCCCCACCTCGGACCTGGCGTCATTATTTAGGGCCACTGGAAGGTTGTGTTTTAGATTTAAAGGGAATCTATCACAAAAACCTGTTCTATATTTTATTTATGCTAAAAAAATCTATTATATATTTGTAAGAAATAAATATAAAATATAAATAAAAAAATAATTCCAATGTGTGAAATATTATAAATAAATATCAGATTTTACCATATTTACCATCTTTGGTCACCAGGGGGAGCTCTGCTGGCCAAATGAGGCTTTGAGCAACCTGTAAGTAGGCGTGCTGCAAAAAAGTGGGTGGTACCAATGACATCACCAATTCACACCTTCAGCGGTGACATCACTGCTTCAGCAAGATAAGATGAGAATGGCTTAGTTACAAAAACACAGATCTCTGCTACTCAGGCTCCTCCCCCACTGGTCACATGGCCGATTACATCACTAAGGTCCTACAGCCCCAAGAACCTCCATCTACTCTGTTTCTGAGTCCTGGGCCGCTCACCCCAGCAGTACACTCAGCAAAAATTGTCTGCACTGCTGGGGTGAGCTGCCATAGAATTTAGAACAGGCAGCCTAATGAAGACAAGGACGCTGCTGCAGGAGTGAGGAGCAGGCACAGTGGGCTTCCCCCAGCAGCAAGGAGGGAGGAACTGGCTGTGTGTTACTGGTGTCATCACAGGGGCGGGCTCACGTCTTCCATTCATTCTCTATAGGGTCGGCAGCGACTGAGGAAACCTATGTACATGCCTGCCATAAGTGAGGTGCCATTGTGTGGTAAACCCAGACTGTCACACTTTACTTCCAACATGGCAGCCCCCATGTAAGGCAAGAAAACTGAATAAAAAAAGAAAAAAAAAAAAAAACCATTTACACAATTTGAAAAATACATTATGTTAAAACCTGCTTTTGTTATGTTGTAAAACATATCAAAATTTTTTTCTTCGCGATAGTGTCCGTTTAAAGAGGCCTTTTGTTTTACCCCTCTAGCCTAATCTAGCATGCTCTTTTTTATCCCTTGACTGAAATGGCTTCCTCTGTTTAGGAAAGAAAGGAGCCGGAAAACCCTTCTTATCCAATGCTTTGAATAAAATTTCATCCAAAGCTGGACCGAATAAAAAGTTTCCCTGGCAAGAGAAGGCACACAGTTTGGACTTGGAGGCCACATTCCCTTTCCATCCCTTCAACCAAAGCGACCTTCTGGCGGAATTGGATAATGCCGCAGCCCTAGCGGACAGTCTTAAAGCGTCGGCTGATGCATCAGAGATCAAATCTACTGCCTTCATCATACTTGGGACGGCCTCCAAGAGGCGTTTTATTGGCCATATAAGACTCCAATTCTTCCAAACAAATTTTGAGAGACCTTTCAACAGAAGTTGTAGCGATATTTTGTTTAAAAGAAGAGGTTGATGCCTCCCATTTTTTCTAAGGTAAGTGTCTGCTCTCTTATCCATGGGATCTTTTAGGGATCCTAGATCTTTGAATGGAAGCGCCGTTTTTTTTATTTTTTTTTATTAATCTTTGCCACTGGTGCATCTACTACAAGCCGAAACATCCTGATTAACCCTTTCAGTACCGTTTTTTTTTTTTTTTTTCAGTTTTGCGTTTTCATTTTTCTTACCTATTTTCCGTGAGCCATAACTTTTTTATATTTTTGTTCACATAGCTGTATGGGGGCTTATTTTTTGCAGGACAAGTTATACTTTCGAATGCTGCCATTAATTATTGCATAAAATGTAGTGGGAAGCGGTACAAAAATTCCAAATAGGGCGAAATTGGAAAAAAAAAAAAACGCAATTCCTCCAGGGTTTTGCTGCAAAACTGACCCATGCTCTTCGTTCACTGGGTCAGTACGATTAAAACGATACCCCATATGTGTAGGTTTGTTATGTTTAAATAGAGTTAAAAATAAATGTAAACTTTGAAAAAAAAATTTTTTTTCTTACATAGTCATTCTGACCCCTATAACTTTTTTTTAAGTTACATCCACCGAGCTGTTTAAGGGCTCATCTTTTGCGGGACAATCCATCGTTTTTATTGATACCATTTTGGAGTCTGTGTGACTTTTGATCAGAGATTTTTTACATACAATTTAATGCCAGATTTGCTCATTTCTTATCATGGCCTGTTTAAAACAGCAGATACTTGCTGGCCATGATGCCCACCGCACATGCGAGCGGGTGTCATGTTCAGACATCGCTCCAGTGCCATACATGTATGGCGCTGGGAGTGTAAGGGTTAAAGGGGTGTTTTCTCTTTACTGATATGGGAATAAACAACTTCCTATCAGGTTTATTCCATTCTCTCTTAACCCCTTCACCCCCGGAGCTTTTTTCGGTTCTGCATTTTCGTTTTGCGTTCCCTGCCTTCAAACAGCCATAACGCTTTTATTTTTCTGTTCACATAGCTGTATGAGGGCTTGTTTTTTGCGGGACAAGTTGTACTTTCCAACGCCACCATTTAATATTGCATACGGTGTAGTGGGAAAAAAATTCCAAACCGGGTGAAATTGCAAAGAAAACGCTATTCCGCTACAGTTCTACGGGTTTCTTATTTACAGCGTTCGATGTGCATTAAAACTGATCCGTTACTTTAATTCTACTGTTCAGTACGAATCCGGCAATACCTAATATGTATAGTTTTTCCTGCGTTTTCATAGTGATAAAATAATTAGAAAGTTGCCCTTTTTTTTTTTCCCTTGTCAAATCTTGACCCCTATAACTTTTTGGTATTTATGTGTACAGAGCTGTATAGGGGCTCATTTTTTGCGGGACGATCTGAAGTTTTTATTGATACATTCTGGGGTGTGTATGACTTTTTGATCACTTTTTATTTAATTTTTTTTAGAAAAAAAAAAAGCGACAAAAAATGGCAAATCGCCATTTGGACGCTTTTTTCCGCCACACAATTCGCCGTATTGGAATTTTTTTTTTTATATTTTAAAAGTACGGGCGTTTTCGGTCACGGTGATACCCATGATGTCTATATTTATTGTTATTTAGGTATTTATTTTTTACTTATACGGAAAGGGGGGTGATTTGAACTTTTACATCTTTTTTATTTTTTATATATTTTTTAACATTTTTTTTAAATTTTTTTTTTACTATTAGAAAGCTCAAATATGGGCTTATATATTGTGGCTTTTTTTTTTTCTTTATGAGCAATTATGGATTCTATAGACTCAGAAATCCATGAGTTGCTCATTTCTTATCCTGGCCTGCCATCTAGTGGCCAGAATAAGAATTGCACTTTGAAAACTGTAATCCTCACCAGCGAGGATTACAGTTTTCATATGGTGTACAGACACCCCGATTGGCCACACGGGGTGTCTGTACACCACCCGGAAGCGAATGCACATGTACGGCGCTGGGCGCGAAGGGGTTAATCAAATCTTTGATGCAGTCCTGAATAGGGGACACTCTCGATCTTCTGGGTCTCAGGCTCTCAAACATAGATTCCTGCCTAGACCTACACTCCTTTTCATCCTCTATCTCCATAGTGGACCTAACCGTTTTCAGTAAAAGGTCCGTGTCTTCAGTCTTAAATAGCGGTCTGCCTGTAAGATCTTCAGAAGAAGAGTCCGAGCTTGCTATTAAACCCTCTTCCTCTGAATCAGAACCAAAACTATCTGATTCCACCAGTTGAGCTTTACTTTGTCTAGAAGAACCGTTTAGAAAAGGAACGGAGAAACGGACTTCCACCTTGACCAGATTCTGTATATTTTGGAAGAATGATGGGGATTCTTCCGCTACGACTCTATCCAGACAAGGCTGACAACAGGCTTTGGGATAAGATGGATTCAGCTTCTTACGACAAATCCCACATTCTCTACCCTTTGCCTGGTCAGTGCTCCAGATGGCGACCAAAATGGTCGCCAATGCAACTTAGAATTTACAAATGGCGACAAGACATTTTAGTCTTGTCGCCATTTGCACCTAGAGCCGGCATTTACCGATACTAGGCTGCGCTGCTGCACGCTCCATGTTCCCTCAGCAGGACAGGGAAGAAGGAAGCAGTCTGTCCCTCCTCCCTGTGCCGCTGCTACCAATAAGGGAGGAGAGGGGCTGTGGCCGCTGCGCCACACATGACGAGAGAGAGAGGGAAGGAGTAGGGGAGGGCGCACTGCGCCACCAATGCACATAACCATGTTTAATACAAATACAGGAGGCAGGTGCTGGCGCAGAATCACATAGCCAGCACCCGACCTCCTGTATTTGTATCAAATACTAGCAGAAAGACCCGGCTTCGCCTGGGTATATTTCATCTATTTATTTAATGTTTCTGTGTGTCGTTGCAGAGAGAAAGTCAATGCAGCTGACAGAAATTGATTTTTATTGATGCCATGGTAATTTATGAGGACATGCCATGGGTAACAGTGGAAGAAAACATTGCTTTGCACAGGTATATTTAATCTATTTCATTTGATGTTTCTGTATGTTGTTGCAGAAAGAAATCCAACCTCCCTCCCACCCCTGCAGCTGACAGAAGTTGATTTTTACCTTTATTTTTTCAATCCCCGTTGGCTGCGGAGTGGGAGGGGGCGTAACCTGACAGAGTCGGGGGTGTGGATTAGCAAGACGCTTCACATGGGTGTATTTAATCTATTTCATTTAATGTTTGTGTCTCGTTGCAGAAAGAAAGTCAACCTCCCACCCATCCCTGCAGCTGACAGAAGTTGATTTTTACCTTTATTTTTTTCAATCCCTGTTGGCTGCGGAGTGGGAGGGGGCGTGGCCTTACAGAGTCAGGGCGTGGCTTAGCAAAGCGCTTCGCATAGGTGCATTTAATCTATTTCATTTAATGTTTATGTGTGTCGTTGCAGAATGGCTGCGGAGTGAGAGGGGGCGTGGCCTGACAGAGTTGGGGCGTGGCTTAGCAAGACGCTTCGAACGGCTGTAGTCTATAATTAGTCTATTTCATCTAAAATTTGTGAGTCGTTGCAGAGAGAAATTCACCCTCCCACCCCTGCAGCAAACAGAAGTTTATTTTTACCTTCATTTATTCAATTCCCATTGGCTGCGGAGTGGGAGGGGGCGTGACCTGACAGTCGGGGGCGTGGATTAGCAAGACGCTTCGCATGGGTGTATTTAATCTATTTTATTTAATGTTTGTGTGTGTTGTTGGAGAAAAAAAACCTCCCACCCATCCCTGCAGCTCACAGAAGTTGATTTTTACCTTTATTTTTTCAATCTCTGTTGGCTGCGGAGTGAAAGGGGTGTGGCCTGACAGAGTTGGGGGTGTGGCTTATTGAGACCTGGGGCGGGGGTTTTAAGTACTTCTTTTAGGGTGGCCTGAATTAAAGGTCAATACCATGCTTATTTATGAGCCCACGCAATAGGCAGCAGTGGAGGAAAACATCTTTTATTACTACTGAACTGTGTCAGTAAATAGAAATGGATGAGATCCTCAGCTGCTGATAATTACCTGGTTGTTATGGAAACCTGCCCTCCCTGTGTGTGCCTTTGCAGAGAATGGCAGTTGGAGTTTAACCCCTTTGCGCCCGGAGCTTTTTTCGGTTCTGCATTTTCGTTTTGCGTTCCTTGCCTTGATACAGCCATAACTCTTTTATTTTTCTGTTCACATAGCTGTATGAGGGCTTGTTTTTTGCGGGACAAGTTGTACTTTCCAACGCCACCATTTAATATTGCATACGGTGTAGTGGGAAGCGGGAAAAAAATTCCAAACCGGGTGAAATTGCAAAGAAAATGCTATTCCGCTACAGTTCTACGGGTTTCTTATTTACAGCGTTCGATGTGCATTAAAACTGATCCGTTACTTTCATTCTACTGGTCAGTACGAATCCGGCAATACCTAATATGTATAGTTTTTCCTGCGTTTTCATAGTGATAAAATAATTAGAAAGTTGCCCTTTTTTTTTTTTTTCCCTTGTCAAATCTTGACCCCTATAACTTTTTGATATTTATGTGTACAGAGCTGTATGGGGGCTCATTTTTTGCGGGACGATCTGAAGTTTTTATTGATACCATTCTGGGGTGTGTATGACTTTTTGATCACTTTTTATTTAATTTTTTTTTAGAAAAAAAAGCGACAAAAAACGGCAAATCGCCATTTGGACGCTTTTTTCCGCCACACAATTCGCCGTATTGGAATTTTTTTTTTTATATTTTAAAAGTACGGGCGTTTTCGGTCACGGTGATACCCATGATGTCTATATTTATTGTTATTTAGGTATTTATTTTTTACTTATACGGAAAGGGGGGTGATTTGAACTTTTACATCTTTTTTATTTTTTATATATTTAACATTTTTTTTTACTATTAGAAAGCTCAAATATGGGCTTATATATTGTGGCTTTTTTTTTTTTCTTTATGAGCAATTCTGGGTTTTATAGACTCAGAAAGCCATGAATTGCTCATTTCTTATCCTGGCCATCTAGTGGCCAGAATAAGAATTGCAGTTTGAAAACTGTAATCCTCACCAGCGAGGATTACAGTTTTCATATGGTGTACAGACACCCCGATTGGCCACACGGGGTGTCTGTACACCACCCGGAAGCGAACGCTTCCGGGTTTAGACGCAACTAGATGCCGTGATCACGGCATCTAGTCACCCCGGAAGACGCCGCCGATGGCGGTAAGTAGCGGCAAGTCTCTGCTGTTAGAAACAGCAGAGACTTGCCGGCCATGACGCCCGCCGCACCCGCGAGTGGGCGCCATGTGCCCGCATCGCCCCAGCGCCGTACATGTACGGCGCTGGTCGCGAAGGGGTTAAAACCAAAGTTCCCAGTTGTAATGTTGGCTAATGGAGATCATATTTTGGGAATATCTCAGGAACGGTATGTCCTAGAGAGATGAGACCTGGTCTAAAACCTTCCCAGACACCTGATGTACCTGTGTGCCGAATTTGGTGAAAAATCGGTCCAGTAGTTTGGTCGCGCATAGAGAACAGACAGACAGAAACTCATTTTTATATTATTAAGAGATAGTTATCATTGGTGGCACCCCCACCCCCCAGTATAATAAACATTGGTGGTGCAGTGCGCCCTCCCCCAGTATAATAAACGTTGGCGGCGCAGCACCCCCCCCTCCCCTCTCCCAGTATAATAAACATTGGTGGCAGTAGCCACAGGATCCCCCCAGCAGTGTAATCGCGGGGTTCCCATCAGTTACCATGGCAACCAGGACGCTACTTAAGTCCTGGCTGCCATGGTAAGCTCCCTGCTGCTGTGTGCACAAAGTACAGAGAGATGTGAAGTCCTATTCATCCTAATAGACCTCCATCAGGGTGAACAGGACGAGGGTTCTAGCCCCTAAAGGGGCCAATAGGAAATAAAAAGTAAAAACACCAATATATTAAGTTTAAAGGGGTTGTCCCACGAAAAATATTTTACAGTTTTCAAACCAGCACCTGGATCTGAACACTTTTGTAATTGCATGTCATTAAAAATTTTGTATAGCTACTGAGTTATTCAATAAAATGTATCTGTATAGGACTACTTAATTTTTTATTTCTTTGACCTATTCACTGAGCAGGCCGCACATGCTCAGTTTCAACTTTTAACTGTCTCCTGAGCTGTGATAGGCATAACTTGGACACGCCTCCTGAGCTGCAGCAGAAAAGACACTCCCATTGAGCTATCAGCTTGATATGAATCTAGCAGAGCAAAGAATGGGGAGATCTCTGGATCCATGTGAGGTACAGAGCTTGTTCTAGCTTTGTTAAAAAGAGGTTGTCATGTTCTATATGATGTCTGATTTTCATTTTTTACATTATTCGTGAGATAACCCCTTTAAGGGCCCATTCACACAACCATGTGAACGGGCCGCATCTATTCCGCAATTTTGCAGAACAGATGAGGCCGCATTCACTTCAATGGGCGGCGTGCGAACTTGCCGCGGCTCTTCAAGAAATTATAGAACCTGTCCTATTCTTGTCCACAACAGCGTTTTGAACGAGGCGCCCAGCCGCGTGTTCCACAAATTGCGCAACACACGACGGGTGGCATCCCGGATGCGCAATACTATGGTCGTCTTAAAGGCCCCTTAAAGGGGTTGTCCGGGTTCAGAGAAGAACCCGGACATACCTTTCAATTCACCCAGGCAGCCCGCCTGAAGAGGGCATCGGAGCATCCTATGCTCCGATGCCCTCCTTTGCCCTGCGCTAATTAGCGCAGGGCAAAGGAATTTAGCCCGGTTCCGGTGACGCACCGGTCCCTGCCGGGCAGAGGCTTCCGCCCGGCAGTGAGCCGGTGACGTCATCGGCGCTGATGGACGGGCTTTAGCGCTGCCCTAGCCAGTAAAACGGCTAGGGCAGTGCTAAAGCCGGCCCATTAAGGCCGGTGACGTCACCGAACTCACTGCCGGGCGGAAGTACCCGCCCGGCAGCGAGTATTTACAAACAAAAGAGACCTTGCCCTGCGCGATCTAGCGCAGGGCGGGGGGGGGGGGCATCGGAGCATGAGATGCTCCGATGTCCTATTCAGGCGGGCTGCCTGGGTGAAATTGCAGGTTTGTCCGGGTTCTTCTCTGAACCCGGACAACCCCTTTAAGCACCCCCTTTGCCAATTTTACATATAAAATATATTAACAATAAACAAACATTTTACATATCGCCACAGCCGAAAAGTCCAAACTATTAAAATATAAAAAAAAAAAAAAAAAAAAATCTCCTATACAGTGAACACGTAACAGAAAAAAAAAATAAAAAATAAAATCCGCACAATTCGCCATTTTTTTAGTCACCTTATCCCCCCCCCCAAAAATAGGATAGGACTGTTCTATTATGGGCCGGACGTTCCATCTTCTCCTCAAAGTCTTTTTCTAATTATAAATATATGTATTTAAATTTGGTAACTACATTTTTCAGTTCAGGAGCCAATGGCTCCTAAGTATTTTTTTAGTTTGGAGCTCTCCATAACCTGCATAAACACATGGCCCACAGTAAATATCTCCCAATGGGAGGTTTTCCGGGGTACAACCCCTCTTACTCCCAGGAGTACCATGGCAGGTTCTGAATGCTGCTCCTGCTTTTCATTGCGCTGTTGCAATTCCCCTTCCTCCTGCATGCTGAAGACTTAGCAGAGGGAAATATGGAGGGAAGAAAGGCAGTAGTCTGCACTGCTGTGTGTCTGCTTCCACCGTCGCTGCTGTGCTACTTCTGGGCACTTTCCTCTATGCTGGCTGGCGTCCCTATTTATACAGGCCTTTCATCGCCTTCATGTTACCGGCCCCTTCTTTTCCTGAGCCAGCGTGGAACACACAACACTTCCTGTGCGCCTGATCCACGCGTACGCATTCCACTCCAGCCCAGCGGCCGCTCACATGCGCCGTCAGCACACCAGCAGGGATCTCCCTCCTCTGGAACATCTCACCGTCGCAGGCAAGGTACAGGGCCCACAGGAATTCCCATGGAAAAAGAGGGACACAAAAAAAAAAACAAAAAACAAACTTAACAGCAGCTCCTAGAGGAGACTTACGCCGTTGGGAATCCCCATAAAGGTATAATCCAAATCACCCTAGGGACTCTGCAGCCCCCCCTAACAGACCCAAGAAAGATCCAACCCCTGTCCTACGTCCAGGAAACAGGAAGAAACTGAGGATTGGTGTATGGAGGCCCCTTTTAAAGATTTGGGAAGTTCCTGTTCCCTGTCCGGAAGGGGGAGGATTTCTCACAGGTGCTGTCATGGGGCATAATGGAAAAATATGTTTTTGTGTCTCCATTCTCTGAACGCCATATTTTTTTATTTTATTTTTCCGCCGACAGTCTTGTGCAGGGGCTTGTTTTTTGCATGAAGAGCTGACTTATTTGGTACAATTTTTGGGTACATATGATTTTTGATCATTATTACATTTTATTCATTAGTACATTTATTTTTAAAGAATTCACCAGTGGGGGTAGGTCATGTGATATTTTTATAGAGCATGTCGTTACGGACGTGGCAATGCTTAATATGCCTACTTTCTTATTTACTGAAGTTTTACACAATGTAAAGCATTTTTAACAAAGTTTTTTTTTTCTCTTTGGCCTATTGTCTTAGGTAGGGTCAAATTTTTTGTGGTATGAGGTGACGGTTTGACTGGTAATATTTTTGGGGTCCTACAACTTTTTGATCAATTGGTGATGCACTTTTTGTGATGTAAGGTGTCAAAAATGGATTTTTTGGCACAGTTTTTATTTATTTTTATGGTGTTTATTTGACAGGGTATATTATGCGACATTTATAGAGCCAGTCGTTATGGACGTGGTGATACCTAATATGTGTGGGCTTTTTCTATTTTTTTTAATTATAAAATCAGGGAAAGGGACTTTTTTGACTCAATACTTTTTTTTTTATTAATAAAAACACTTTTTTTTAAACTTTATTTCTGTCCCTCTGTGGGACTTCAACTGTGGGTCTGAACCCATGGGTCTGTGGGTCTGAACCCATCTGCAATGCATTACAATACATCTGTATTGTAATGCATTGCCTGTTAATGTATGACATTGAGTAAGACACTAACAGGTTGCTTACGAGACCCAGCCCCCCATGTCAGACCCCCGGCTGGGTCTTGTAAGCAACTCAGTAAGTCTTACTCAATGTCATACATTAACAGGTGGGGGCTGACGAAAAATATTTTTTTCTTATTTTCCTACTCTAAAATCTGGGGTGCGTCTTATAAAGCGAAAAATATGGTATATTCCAAATCAGACGAAATATCTGAATCCGACCCAGAAGCATTCAAAGGGTTATCCGCAATTTCAAATTTTCTGATAATGACAGTCTATAGTGTCGCATTGCAACATGCTTAGACTGCAACACAACAGCTGCACAAAGATAGATCTGAGTTAGACTTTTGTGCGACTGTTGACATCATAGACTATCACTACATATATGTGGCACTACATTCCTGCAAAATAAATATTGTAGTGCTTATGTAGCAAAGCTAAAATTGTGTATATATATATATATATATATATATATATATATATATATATATCATACAAAAAAATCTCGGCAGCACTATGTGAATGGTGAGGTGCAACGCCTGTGGATCTGACAAGGATCAGTTCAATTAAAAACATAAAAATAGGCAGACCTCTCAAAATAAAATGAAAAAACAGAGGAACTGTACCCTTCACCCTTACCCCGTGGTAGGATCATATTATATGAATTATATACAGCTGTACAATATACTCTTGTAATCAATGAGTTTTATTATTATGCACCAATGGGAATCGTGCATGTCACTTTTGGCACTAACTATGTATGAGATATATGTCACTTGAGTTTTTTTATATATGCATTTTACACTTATATCATGAAATTATGCATTTGTATTTGATTATTAATGATGTCACTAATTGATTAATGTGATTTTGAGCACCTGCACTTTTTGTATAAAAGTGATTCACACTATCAGTTGTTGCTTGAGAAAGGCTCAGTCCGAGCCGAAACGTCGCGTCCTACACATGGGTGAATAAAGTTCCTCTGTTTTTTCATTTTACTTTGAGAGTGCTGCATATATATATATATATATATATATATATATATATATATATATATACATACATACATACATACATACACACACAAAAGGTGTCAATGTTAAATAAACGGTAAGAAAAATAAAATTAGAGAATCTGCAACAGAAAGATACACCAAATGGTGAATTTGTCGCTGATTAGGTTGCTAAAATGCTGATGATCAGATGCATTTCATTCTTTGCATTTGATACGGTAAGATTATTTTTGACATAACACATTGGACCCAGTGAAATCCACAATATAGTCATGCTGCAGATATAAAATTCGCACCACAGATTCATTTCTGCTGCAGATTTTTTTATGCTACATGTGAATGACAAGTGCTAAAAATTCAATATATTTGGCTGGTACAGTACAACGCTGCAGATGTGCTGCACAAAGATCTGCAGCTAATCAGCTGCGTGTGCAGCCTAAAGGGGTTATCAAACGCCTACAATGCTCCTGAAAATGCCCGGGCCCTGCGTACTGGTAATATTTATCCCACTCCCCAGGCCACAACGGGAACGAGCCAACAGCAAACCGAAACAGCGATCTGCCCACCCTTATGTCACATGACAACACACCTGATGCAAGTGGAGTAGCCTGCGCCCCTTCCCAATCAACAGATGTTGTCATCTGCACGCCAGAGAGAGATATGGAAGGCATCGGGACCAGGTAGGACTATAGAGTGTAGCTGTGAATCCAGCAACTGAGCGGGACAGAAAACTTACTTAAACCAGCAGCAGCATCTGTGACTCCATCTACCTTCTCCAATCCCCCTATACTTCTATAGGCAGCAGGAAACCTGACTCCTCATTAAACTAATAGCTAATTCACATCAGGACTAATCATTTCCATGGTTTTACTTAGTTATTGGAGCAGAGCAACAAAAATAAGGCTAGTGTCACACTAGCGCTTTTAGATGCCTGCTGGAACAGCCTGCCAGAAAGTACAGGAATGCATCTGGCCCCATTCACTATAAAGCTGGCCCCGATAGTTAATAGGGGCCAACAGGTGTCAGGTAGCACCTGGCAGTGCCGGATCCAGACATCTTCTCTTGCGGGCTGCTACATGCTGGAACAGCCCACCAACAATGTCTAATGCTAGTGTAAAACTAGCCAAATAGAAAGACTACAGTGACTATAATGGGGCTCCATCAGATTTACATTAGGGAAAAATAATTTTGTATGCATAACTATTTTATCCACCATTCTTGATAGAATCTGCAACAACAGCACCTCCAAAAATGAACACAACCTTAGGTGTGAATTTAGGGTGAATGTTACATTTAGGAAAGCAGAGAACTGATAAGTTAAAAAAAAAATTCTATATGTTCTAAAGTTTATTTCATTTGGCTGCACTGTTGATTTATGCAAAGGTTGCTTTTCATACTTTCAATAAATGGCATGGCGCCTAATTGGCTTGAAGTAGTAGATGGAGCTACCTTACTTGGAACAAAGGACATGAACGTCCACAAACGATTACCCAGTAAACCGCAACAATCCTACACGGGCACCATGTCAAATAGGCAGATGGATAACTGAGATAAAAACAACGAAACCAGAAAACCTACGAATCGCCACTGTATTGTCCATGAGGTACAAACCCCAAACTTACTTAGGCATGATGTTGATGGCGGAATCGTCACCTCTATCTCAAGCGGAAGCAACCCGCCGCTGTTGTAGTCGAGCGGAAGTTGCGTCACACCGAGGTACTTGAGCCTGTAGCCTCCTTTGTAGTTAAGGGCAAGAGAGTTCCTCTTATATTTTACAGTTCCACCGTATACATGAGTTCATGTATACATGCCCAGCATACACAGTGCCCTTTGTTACAGTTATGAGCACGACGTACACGCCTATATGAGCATTTTGTTTGCAGCAGTTGTGGGAGGAGTTAGCTACGACGTGTCGCCTTTCGTCTTGTCTAGTGACGTAATGACGTGTGGCGCTCAGGAAGCGGGGAGGCCCCGAGTGGCCAGCTGCGGAACCGGAGACCGGGTCCTTGAGTAACGGGCCCGGGTACCGTGGTATTTGAGTTAGTGGAGAATTAAAGCTTAGTAAGGCCTTCCTTTCAGAGGTCATTGACTTGAGGTCAAAGGCCATAGACCATCGTCTTGGAGAACAAAAGTTGTTTGGGTCTCGAGTGGCAGACGTCCGAGAATGGACTGTATGGAGAGCTAGATAGAGACCCGGTGAAGCATATCAGACCGTTTGAGGGGCACTGAGTGTCCGCCTTAGCGGTAGTCTTGGGGCAGGTTGATGTCACTGTTAACCTCACCCTAAAAACTGGACGTCAGGGCAAGAGACGTGTACAGTGGTGCCAGTCTGTTAAGAAGTACAGCTCGTACACTTTGCCATGGAGGGAATGGACGTTGATCTTGATCAAGAGCTGATGCAAAAGTTCAGTTGTCTGGGAACCACAGATAAAGATGTTCTTATTTCTGAGTTCCAGCGACTCCTCGGCTTTCAGCTTAATCCTGCCGGTTGTGCGTTTTTCTTGGACATGACAAACTGGTAAGTGATAGCGTATGTCGGTGGCGGTCTGGTGATGACAGGGTGAGGGTTTCATTTATTAGGATTTCCTGTGAGATCAGAGGCACATCATTGAACACAACAGGCACTAATTTGCCATTGAGTCAGCAGCAGGAAAGGGTGTTTTCAGCTGCTAAGGCTACGTTCACACTGGCGGGAGGCTGTTCTGCAAGTCTACCGTGCTGGCATTCACTCTAATGGGGGCAGGCCGGAGGTCCGGCCGCAGCACGGCAAACATGATGAGAGGTGGCCGGAATAAAACTACAGCATGCTGTGGTTTTTGTCTGGCCGTCTCTCAGCATGTTTGCAGTGCTGCGGCCGTACCTCCGGCCCGCCCCAATTATAGTGAATGCAGCCGGATTGAACTACTGCCAGCACGGTGGACTTGCGGTAGCATGGATCCGGCAGGCTGTTCCTCTGCCAGAAAAGGCTACCGCCAGTGTGAAAGAAGCCTAAAACCACAACCAAGGCTCACCAATAGTTTGTCGACATATACATTGTAAAATGGTAGAGGTTTTTAAAGTAGCTGATTTGAAAAATGCTTCAGAAGTGGCATGTTACTTTTTGGAAGTCAGTTTGATAGTGGATTTCATAGATGTCAATGGGGAAGCAGAGAATCCTCCACCAAAATAAAAATCTGTCACCAAAACTACCTATTGTGAGCTAGTAACCTGCTACTGATTTGCCTGCAGCTGATTTCGCCTCACATGTCATGGCTGGTGGCATCTCATGATTAGTGGTGAGCGAACCTGAACTGCACCTGAACATTTTGGTGTCCAGGTACCAAACATGGGCTTTGGTGCCAAAGTCTGTGTGTGTTGTTCGTAATTTAAAGGGGTTGTCCGGGTTCAGAGCTGAACCCGGACATACCTTTCAATTCACCCAGGCAGCCCGCCTGAACAGGGCATCGGAGCATCCTATGCTCCGATGCCCTCCTTTGCCCTGCGCTAATTAGTGCAGGGCAAAGGAATTTAGCCCGGTGATGTCATCGGCGCTGATGGGCGGGCTTTAGCGCTGCCCTAGCCATTCAAACGACTAGGGCAGCGCTAAAGCCGGCCCATTACGGCCGGTGACGTCACCGAACTCACTGCCGGGCGGAAGTCTCTGCCCGGCAGTGAATGTTTATAAACAAAAGAGCCCTTGCCCTGCGCGATCCAGCGCAGGGCAAGGGAGGGCATCGGAGCATGAGATGCTCCGATGCCCTGTTCAGGAGGGCTGCGGGAGTCAAAACCTGGGTATGTCCGGGTTCAGCTTTGAACCCGGACAACCCCTTTAAACAAAGCTTGTTGAATGGCTGCAGGGCAGCCAATCAACAAGCACTTAAGCTGTGGGCACTTATAAGCCATTACAGTCATGCCTAGTATTGGCATTGCTTTGATTGGCCAGTGCACCATGTGACCCTGCATGCATAAATGCTGGATCACATGATGCGCCGCTGTTCTGCTCTAACTAGTGTAGGGACAGGACGCTGCTGCATACAGGGAGAGTATTAGGCTTTTATTATTTAAACAAAAAAAAAAAAAAAAAAAAACGGTTCTGGTCACTTGTAGTTTTTATTCATCTGTGCAATAGAAGACCCTTGCACCAGTGTACAAAATCGTGGTGTTCAGTCTGAGGCTGACCTGTAGGCATTTTTGGTATGTGTAATCCTACTCCTTTGCACCAGTGACATGGAAATACTATAGTTAATCCGTCTGTTAATTGTGTCGCAGACACACACCTATTTTTGTGCTGCAAAACCCATTCCTTGCTGTTGTTACACAGAAATGTAATAGTTAAAAGGTCTGTTAATTGTGTCGCTGCCACATAACTATATTTGGGTCCCCCAAACCCATTCCTTGCCGTTGTCTTACGAAAATACAATTGTTCGTCTGTCAGTCTGTCTGCTGGTTGACCGTAAAAAAATGCTGAGAGCCTCAAATGGCCATGGACGTGGTTGCTGGTGTTAGTGGTGTTGGAGCTTTTGCTGCATGGAGAGAACCTTGTCGATCTGTGCCAGCTACATGCCCAAATGAAACACCTTCCTCTGGTGCACACCGGTCAGAGGACATTCTGTGTCATTTAGGAGCCCTGAATACCGCTCTAAGAATGGTGAGGCCAGAACAAGGAGAGGCGGTAGTAGTTTGGATGGCTGAAAGTGCCTCCAGTTCCTTCACATTGTCTTCCAACCGGTGCACTGCTGAAAGCGCAGAGTTGGCATCGGTGGCTTATGAGTGTCCATCTTCCATCTCAAGTCCTTGCACATCACCCAAGCAGTCTGAGCCCCAAGTCATGCAGCAGTCGCTTTTTGATGACTCTGCTGGTGGCGGTTCCATGGACCATCCACCTAGCCTTGCCCCAAAAGTGGAAGAGATTGAGTGCACTGATGCTTGAGGGTGATGATGTGGGAGGACCGCCGCAGCAGGTTTCTGATGGTGATGATGAAACACAGGTGTCAACTGCTGGTACTTTCTGCAGTGTGCAGACCGGCCAGGAGGGCAGGGGTGAGGAGTAGGTGAAAGATGATGTGAAGGATGATGAGGTCCAAGACCTCACATGGCATCCAGGTCATCAGAGTGACATGTGTAGTTTGGAGGAAGAGGTGGTGGTCATACACGCACCAGCCACACAGCAAAAGAGGGAGCAGGTTGCAAAATCACAGCGCCCTGCCCCCAGCCAGTATGCCTGCTGCTGCCTAATGAGCCAAGGGACATAGCACACCAAAGCCAATGGAAAGGAGTTCCCTGGCGTGGCAGTTCTTCAGGCAATGTGCTGATGACAGGACACGGGTGGTTTACACACTGTGCAGTCAGAGCCTGAATGAAGCAAGGCATAAATGTTCTAAATCTGAGCACCACCAGCATGATTCGGCATCTAACCGCAAAGCACAAGCTGCAGTAGAGCAGACAGCTGAAGAAACACGAAATATCTGAGGCTCCTCCTGCTCCCTCTTCTGCTGTGGTTGCGGCCTTTTCCTCCCCCTCTGGTGCAACAGGGGCACCTGCCATCCTGCTAACAGAGGATGCTAGGGCTACAGCTATCGATTATTTTAGTAATCGAGTATTCTGTCGATTAATTCAATGGTTAATCGAGTACTCTAATAAGAAAAAAAGTAATTAATAGAACATTTTCTTTATAAAAACTCATCAGACCACCCTGCAATTAGTCCTCAGTGCCATCACCCCCCCTCCCGTGCCACCCCCCTGTGCCATCATCATCCTCCCTGTGCCATCAGTCCCAGGGCTGTGGAGTCGGTAAGCCAAGGCTCCGACTCCTCAATTTCCCCTAACTCCGACTCATGTTTAGGTGATAACTTTAAAAACTTTGTATAAATCAATAGTACAGATATGTCATGACAAAAAAAAAAAGTTTTGTAATATATGTTTTACTAGATGCCTTTACTCTGAAATTTCAATATCAGGCTTCTCTGGATATAGCTCACTAAGAGCCTGATGTATGAAAGCTGTATAGGTCTAAGACTTTCTTTCTTGCCCATAGCTCCCCCTCCACAGCACTATATTAAATGAAAGGGGAGCTCTGATTGGTTTCTATGGCAACATAGAAACTTCTACACCTAGACAATTTTCATACATAAGGCCCTAGGTGTTTTACATCAGAGGAAAAACAAACTAAAACATAAAGCATAGAGAACATGCACTGGACAAGTGATTTATGCACAGTTTATTGAAAGTTTAGATATACTAAGTATTACTTGCCTTAAAGGGGTTGTCTCACTTTAGCAAGTGGCAATTATCATGTAGACAAAGTTAATACAAGGCACATACTAATGTACTATGATTATCCACATTGCTTCCTTTGCTGGCTGGATTCATTTTCCATCACATTATACACTGCTCATTTCCATGGTTACAGACCACCCTGCAATCCATCAGTGGTGGTCGTGCGTTCACACTATAGGCAAAAGCATCAGCCCCTCTAGTGGCTGGGACCATGTGAGCACACATAAGAGAGTGCTTTTTCCTATATTGTGGGAGCACGGCCACCAATGATGGATTGCAGGGCGGTCTGTAACCATGGGCAGTGTATAATGTGATGGAAAAATGAATCTAGCCAGCAATAGAGGCAACATGGACAATCGCAGTACATTAGTAAGTGGCTTGTATTAACTTTCTCTTCATGATAGATGCCACTTACTGAAGTTTAGAAAAGTCTTCTTTTAACTGTCCCTTTATGTTGAAATCTAATCTTTGTAACTAGTGAGAAAACCCCTTTAATCCTGTTTTCTCTAGCAGATCAGAGATGAGTGCAGCCATTCCTTCCCAGTGCCTTTTTCTTCTGATCTGTAGGGGAGGAGCTTCACTTCTGAGCATCTACATAAAGGGCAGCACACATTCATCTCAACTGAAAGCCTAGATCCTTAGATCAGGAATAGAACAGACGTTTACATAGTAACATAGTTTATAAGGCTGAAAAAAGACATCTGTCCATCCAGTTCGGCCTGTTATCCTGCAAGTTGATCCAGAGGAAGGCAAAAAACCCCTGTGAGGTAGAAGCCAATATTCCTCACTTTAGGGGAAAAAAATTCCTTCCCGACTCCAATCAGGCAATCAGAATTACTCCCTGGATCAACGACCCATCTCTAGTAACTATAACCTGTAATATTGTTACCCTCCAGAAATACATCCAGGCCCCTCTTGAACTCTTTTACTGAACTTACCATCACCACCTCCTCAGGCAGAGAGTTCCATAGTCTTACTGCTCTTACCGTAAAGAATCCTCTTCTATGTTTGTGTACAAACCTTCTTTCCTCCAGACGCAGAGGATGTCCCCTCGTCACAGTCACAGTCCTGGGGATAAATAGATCATGGGAGAGATCTCTGTACCGACCCCTGATATATTTATACATGGTTATTAGATCTCCCCTTAGTCATCTTTTTTTCTAAAGTAAATAACCCTAATTTTGATAATCTTTCTTGGTACTGTAGTCCACCCATTCCAGTTATGACTTTAGTTGCCCTCCTCTGAACCCTCTCCAGCTCTGCTATGTCTGCCTTGTTCACAGGAGCCCAGAACTGTACACAGTACTCCATGTGTGGTCTGACTAGTGATTTGTAAAGTGGCAGGACTATGTTCTCATCACGGGCATCTATGCCTCTTTTGATACAACCCATTATCTTATTGGCTTTGGCAGCAGCTGTCTGACACTGGTTTCTACAGCTTAGTTTGCTGTTCACTAAAATTCCTAGGTCCTTTTCCATGTCAGTGTTACCCAATGTTTTACCATTTAGTATGTACTGGTGACTTGTATTATTCCTTTCTATGTGCATAACCTTACATTTGTCAGTGTTAAACCTCATCTGCCACTTCTCTGCCCAGGCCTCCTATCTATCCAGGTCCCACTGTAGCAGTGTACTGTCCTCTTCTGTGTTAATTGCTTTACACAGTTTACTGTCATCTGCAAAAATTGATATTTTACTGTGCAAGCCTTCTACAAGATCATTAATAAATATATTGAAGAGAATAGGGCCCAATACTGACCCTTGTGGTACCCCACTAGTGACAGTGACCCAATCTGAATATGTGCCGTTAATAACTACCCTCTGTTTTCTATCATTGAGCCAGTTACTTACCCACATACAGACATTTTCTCCTAGTCCAAGCATTCTCATTTTATATACTAACCTTTTATGTGGCACCATGTCAAATGCTTTGGAGAAGTCCAGATATACGACATCCATTGATTCACCACGGTCAAGTCTAGAACTTACCTCCTCATAGAAACTGATTAAATTGGTTTGACATGACCGATCCCTCATGAAGCCATGCTGATATGGAGTTATTTGCTTATTTTCATTGAGGTACTCCAAGATAGCATCTCTTAGAAAACCTTCAAGCAGTTTATACACGACAGATGTTAAACTTACCGGCCTATAGTTTCCAGGCTCTGTTTTTGGACCCTTTTTGAATATTGGCACCACATTTGCTATGCGCCAATCCTGTGGAACACTCCCCGTCAGTATAGAGTCCTTAAATATCAGAAATAAGGGTCTGGCTAGGACATTACTTAATTCTCTTAGGATACGGGGGTGTATGCCATCCGGTCCTGGCGATTTGTCTATTTTAATCTTTTTAAGACGTCGCTGTACTTCTTCCTGGGTCAGACAGGGCACTTTTAATGGGGAATTTACTTTTATATTCTGCATTTCATCTGACAGTTTATTTTCCTCAGTGAATACCGTGGAGAAAAAATATTTAATAGCTTTGCTTTCTCCTCATCGCTCTCTATAGGACATTTCATCATTTCCCCAAATTCTTATGAAAATGTATTCAGCGCATACTGCATTGAACTAACTGTACCAATTTATTCTATATTTCTGGAGTCAGTCGGTCCATTTTATACCGACTCCACCAAAATGGACACCGACTCCACAGCTCTGAGCAGTCCATGCCATCAGTCCTCCATGCCCTCCTCTTCTAGCTAGCAGTCCCCAGAGCCAGTTTAATACTTAGCTTTCCTGTAGGGGTGTCGCCGACACTCCTCAACTCCTTAGCCTCTTCTTCTCCGCGCCCTGCACATAGCACGCACTATGGCCTGACGATGTGTCAGGATACAGTGCGGTGCAGGACAGCAGGTGACCACGGAGCATGAGTAATAGCAAGCGCTTTACTCACGCTCCGCGGTCACATGACACAAACAAATCCTCAATGCAAAAAATTAGCATCAAGGATTTTTTATGTCGTTACTCAATCTAATCGAGTAATCGTTGCAGCCCTAGATGTGGCAGCAACACCACCGTCACCGAGCATGTCCACACTTTCCCATGGAAGTGTTCACCTGTCCATCCCCCAAGCACTGGAGAGAAAGAGGAAGTACTCCCCTACCCACCCGTGAGCCCTGGCCCTGAATGCCAGCATTTCCAAATTCCTGGCCTTTGAAATGCTGCCATTCTGTCTGGTGAAGATGGAAAGTTTTAAAACGTCTTAACGGCAGCTGTCCCACGGTACAGGGTGTGCGCTGTGCAAGGCCATCGGTGCCATGGTCCACATAACCCCTGATACGTGGGCCAGTAAGCACTGACAGGGATGTTATATATAACAGCAGCCAGGTGGCACCCAAATCAGCTCACGGCATTACTGGAGTGTGGCTCGGGGGATACAGAGGACACAGAAGATACACCTCCCACAGAGGACATCTTGCCGTTGCATCTGAGCAGCTTGGCACACCCTTCTGTAGTAATGTCCCCCACAGTGCCCCTCCAGTAGTGTCTCTCTCAGTGTTCCTATTGAGAAATGCCCACTGCAGTGCCCCTTCAGTGTTATGTCCCCAATGCCCCTTGCAGTGCTATCCTTTCTGTTATCCCCCCAAGTCAGCAGTGGAAAAAAAAACTCACCTGTATCCCATGTTCACCGGGGTTCACGATGCAGGCCACAACCATTTCTGGTCTGTGGCCTGGGATGGAGGGATGCAGGCAGGTAAATGGAAGCATGTTGCTTCGCAGTGTTCCGGCGCAGAAGGGCGTGATGACGTCATCACGCATGTGTCGGCCGTGATGACGTCATCACGCTATGTGATTCTGTGCCGGCACCTGACTCCTGTACTTGTATTAAACATAGTTATTATCATTGGTGGCGCAGCGGCCACAGCCCCTCCCCTCCTCCTCCCCTCTCAATCCCCAGTGGTGGCAGCAGCAGCACAGGGGGGAGGGAGAGCAGTGCGCACCATGTTCTCCGATACTAGGCTGCCCAGTAGCGCAGCCTAGTATCGGTGGTGGGTCTAGGCGCAAATGGCGACAAGACTAAACAGTTTGGTCGCCATCTGGAGCACTGCAAGATGCCCCTCTTCAGGTTCACAATCTGCATAACCACCCACCTAGTGCATGCCCAGTTTTGGCCATGCCTTTTCCTCCCATGTATGTCCAGTAGCCGAAGCACGCTGTCTGTCCTGGCCCATGTGGGACAGCCTCTCTACCCCTTTTCCCAGCCATAGTTCTACTCCAGCTCACTTGCACACTGCATTCTCTTTGCCATTTCCCAATGTTTTGGGGCCTACAGTAACAGAAAAACCCAAAATAAATAAAAAAAACAAACAACCTTTTTCTCCCTGGAGAAAAAACAGCTTACCTTCTCCCTGACTGTGACGCTCTCCGCTGTGATTGGATCGCAGCACAGCCAGGGAGAAGGGGACACCCATTGAGAAACCCTGGCATCTTCTCCTACCTGTACCGATGCTCAGGATTTACATACTGAACTTGAAAACTACAGGGGGCACAGCGGGGTGTAGGAGCGATATTTAAAAAAAAAAAAAAACAGGCAGGGCTGCAGCATCAGCGGGTGTACCTGGGAATGAAAGGTATTTAAACTAAATAAAAACCATGAAAGGTCCTCTTTAAACTGAGACTACATTTTTTTTACCCAGGACATGCAAGCACCAAACTGTCACGCCGTGGCCCTTAACAACCTGAAACAGAATTGACTCGTGGAAAAAAAAAAAAAACAGAAGCAGTGTTAGCTTGCTCCCCTGCCTCTTCCACCTACACCTCCTCCACCCCCTGGCTCAAGGTTATTGTGTCTTATATTGGCAGAGTAGAGAAATATACCGGCCGCACCCCAAAAATGGCTAAAGGTCACACACAGAATTGACAGACACATTTAAAGGGAGTCTGTCACTGCTATATGACCATATACAGCGCTTACTTGGCTCTGTTGCACACCTACACATGATTGTGATGGTACATTTGTTATTTTCTTTAGACTTGCAGATGCAGGAAAAACGCCATTTAATTCATATGCAAATGAGCACTCACAAGTGCCCAGAGGCGGTGTTAAATGTGTAGGAGCCTAGGTTGCTCTGCCTTCTTTCATGGTTACTCTTCCCCAGCCTTTGCCCGCCCTCCTTGTGTGACACAAGGGAATAGGAGAGCAGGCAGAGGCTGGGGAGGAGTAACCATGAAAGAAGGCAGAGCAGCCTGGGCTCCTACAGACTGAACACCGCCCCTGGGTACTTGCGAGTGCTCATTTGCATATGAATTAAACCTAGGGGCTGGATCTCACAGGCTTCCGTAGAAGGCAGCCCCGATGCCTTTGGAAGGCATCGGGGCTGCCTTCTGTGACATCGGGTCACCGTCACTGCAGCGCTGGGACCCAATGGAGATGCGGAGGGCACCCAAACCCTTCGCAAACCCTGTGCATGCCGCGGTCAGCAGTATACCAGGGGTTAGCACGCCGGCATCAGTGTTTTCACCGATGCAGGGGTATGCAGCAGGGGTCCAGGGTGTCAGACCCTTGCTGCTGATCGGGCGGGCGCAGCTCCTGCACCCGCCAGATCAGCTTGACGTACATGTACGTCATGGTTCCTTGAGGGGTTAATCAATAAAGCAGTTTAAATCCTTAGAGCGATGTTTATCAAACTTTTGAGTCCCTGAGCTCCCCTTAAAAAAAAATTTAAAGGGGGAGGCCCATTTCCTACATTGGGGGCATATCGCTAGGGTATCTCCTCAATGTCTGATAGGTTTGGGTCCCAGAGGTGAGACCAACACCTGTCTCTAAAACTGAGCCCATAAAGAGAAGGAGAGCAGACCTTTACATATGTCCTCCAAACCTCGCTATTGTATGCACAAGTGTAAATGACACCATCTCACCCCATAGTGTTTATTGTACTAAATTGTTTTCTGTTTTTTATTTTTTATTTTTTTACAGTCATACACACCCAACCCATTTTATAAACCACGGCCTCCATCACACTGTCAACGTAATGCCCTTGAATCCTAAAGATCCCAAAGGTATTGTGCAGTGTACATATATACAGATACTGAGAATTACACCCAGTATACAGGACAAAGAAGTGGTGCTTTTCAGTCTTCAGTCTACAGAAAAAGACTAGATACTGAGGATTACACCCAGTGCACATGACTAGAGAAGTGATACTGTACAGTGACCATATATATAGTTAATAATAGCATTTTGAGAATTATACCTAGTATACAGGACAAGAGTAGAGGTACTTTGCAGTGTACATATATACAGAATAAGAGCGGATACTGAGGATTATACCCAGTATACAGGACAGGAGAAGTGATACTCTACAGCAGGGGTACTCAACTGGCGGACCCAGCTGTCCGGACCCCTGCTTGCACCAGAAGCAATGAGCGCTTCCATCAATACGGATGAAAGCACTCATTGCTGGAGCGCAGGGAGCTGATGTCACTCACCGCTCTGCTCCCCGCAATCCTCCCCTCCTTCAGGTCCGCAGCGCAGTGAATGGTGAAGCAGGAAGACTTCTCCTGCTTCACCATTCAGTCTGCCCAGAACGCGCTGCCGGCCGATGCGGGCAGAGCCTGCATACTGGAAATCTGCATAAGCTCCGCCCACAGTGCTGCAGCGCGATGCAGTGAAGACAGGAGGACTGTGAGCTTCAGGAACAGGACAAGGTGAGTAGTGCTGTGTGTGTTGTTTTTGTTTTTTAATACAGAGTGGGCACAGAGGACACTATAACTATTGAGTGGGCACAGAGGACACTATAACTATTGAGTGGGCACAGGGGACATTATAACTATTGAGTGGGCACAGGGGACATTATAACTATTGAGGGGGCACAGGGGACATTATAACTATGGAGGGGGCACAGGGGGCTTTATACCTATGCAGGGGGCACAGGGGGCTTTATACCTATGCAGGGGGCACAGGGGGCTTTATACCTATGCAGGGGGCACAGGGGGCTTTATACCTATGGAGGGGGCACAGGGGGCATTACTACTATGTAACTTCCCGTAGCAGTACGTCATGATGATTGGGCGAGCACAGGAGCTGTGTGCACTTGATCAAAGCAGGGGCCTGGCTGTTACTGACATCTGGGCCCCGTGCAATATTTGGTGATCAATGCTGACCGCGGCATATAAGAGGATCACAGAGGGAGGGGTCTCCCTCTGCTTTCTCCATCGGCTGCACAAAGGCCTCGAAGTCTGCCAGACTGGAATGCACAGGCACACTGTTGTGAAACTGACAGCATGTATTGTACTACATTGAAACAAGATCAGACCCTGAAATATTGAAGTCCCTGTACTGGGACAAAAATTAAAGATGAAAAAAAAGTTTACAGTAAAAAAAAGTGCACCTTTCCCTTTGAGATTTTTTTAAATGAAAAAATGCTAAAAATTTAATAAAAATAGACATATTAGATATCACCACATCCATAACAAGGATCTGTATAAAAATATCACGTGACCTACCCCCTCAGGTGAACGCCATAAAAAAAAACTGTGCCAAGCAATTTTTTTGTAATTATTTTGCAATAGTGTAATATTGTTATTTTTTTTGTAATATTGAACAATCAGAAAAATTATATGTACCAAAACAAATACACCTCTTCCTGCAAAAAAGAAGCCCCTTCACAAGTTGATTGGCAGAAGAATAAAAAAAATATGGTTTTCAAAAAATGGAGACACAAAAATGTGATTTTTAAAGACATATTTGGTATTGTTGCATCCATAACAATCTACTCTTTAAAAATAACAAATGGTCTATCCTTCCACATGAACGCTGTAAAAAAAAAAAAAAAAAAAAAGCAATAAAAAGCTGTACCAAAACAGCCTTTTTTTATATTTGTTAATCCTGCCTCACAAAAAGTGAGCGATCAAAAATCATATATACCCAAAAGTAGTAATAGTAAAATGGTCACTTTATCCTGTAGTTTCCAAAATGGGGTCACTTTTTTGCGAGTTTATACTGTAGGGTGCATCATGGGGGTCTTCAAATACGACATGACAACTTCAAATTATCCCAGTGAAATCTGCACTCCAAAATCCATACGTTGCTTCTTCTCTTTTGCGCTCTGCCATGTCTCCATACAGCAGTGTACGATCACATATGTGTCATAGAAGTCAAACTGTGAAGTTTCTCCTCTATTTTCCATTAATTCTTGTGGGACACCTAAAGGGTTAATAAAGTTGGTAAAATCATATTTGAATAACAAAGTAGCTGGTCCAGCACTGGGGTCTTGAATAAAACCATGAATCTTTTATTTCAAATATTTAAGAAAAGTCCAAAATACCACACAACAGGACATCTCCCCACACCAGTCAAGGCATTTCGGACTGTGCGCAGTCTTTATTCATGACAAGGACATGTTAAAGATTTGATATATAAGATTCATGGATCCTAAAGATCCATGCACCAAGGACTAACAAAGGCGGTGAGCTGATTGCATTTTTTTTATTTGTGGGATAAGTACCACATAATTTGACATGTCAGATTTGCAACAAATGGCCTGGTCAAGAAGGTGAAAATTGTCCTGGGGTAGAAGGGGTTAAAGAATTTTTGATGGTGTTATTTTCCATGTCAATTAATATAGTTAAAAGGGTTTTCCAGGATTTTACTACTGATGACCTATCCTCAAGATAGGTGATCAGTATCTGATCGGTGGTGGTCTGATACCTGGGACCCCTGCCGATCAGCTGTTTGAGAAGGCAGCGGCACTCCCGTGAGCGGCCTTCTCTTAGCTTTTCCTAGGCCAGTGATGTCACGTTCATTGGTCATGTAGCCTAGGAGCAGCACAGCGTTGTACAATGTATGGCGCTGTGCTTGGTAAGCTGCGAGAAGGTAGCGGCGCTCACACGAGAGCCAGTACCTTCTCAAACAGCTGATTGGCAGGGGTCCTGGGTGTCAGACCCCCACCGATCAGATACTGATGGTCTATCCTGAACACCAAGCGATCAAAAAGGCGTATGCCCCCCAAAATAGTACCAATCTAACAGTCACCTCATCCTGCAAAAAATGAGCCCCTACCTGAGACAATCGCCCATGAAACAAAAAAACTACAGCTCTCAGAAAACTACAGCTCTCAAAAATGATATTGTTGTGTGAAACTTAAAAGGCTATTCTCATCTTAGACAATGGGGGCATATCGCTTGGATATGCCCCCATTGTCTAATAGGTGCGGGTCCCACCCCTGGCACCCGCACCTACAGTACAGACCAAAAGTTTGGACACACCTTCTCATTTACAAGAGTTTTCTGTATTTTCATGACTATGAAAATTGTAGATTCACACTGAAGGCATCAAAACTATGAATTAACACATGTGGAATTATATACTTAACAAAAAAGTGTGAAACAACTGAAAATATGTCTTATATTATAGCTTCTTCAAAGTAGCCACCTTTTGCTTTGATTACTGCTTTGCACACTCTTGGCATTCTCTTGATGAGCTTCAAGAGGTAGTCACCTGAAATGGTATTCCAACAGTCTTGAAGGAGTCTTGAAGGCCCTTTTGCCTTCACTCTGCGGTCCTGCTCACCCCAAACCATCTCAATTGGGTTCAGGTCTGGTGACTGTGGAGGCCAGGTCATCTGGCGTAGCACCCCATCACTCTCCTTCTTGGTCAAATAGCCCTTACACAGCCTGGAGGTGTGTTTGGGGTCATTGTCCTGTTGATAAATAAATGATGGTACAACTAAACGCAGACCGGATGGAATAGCATGCCGCTGCAAGATGCTGTGGTAGCCATGCTGGTTCAGTATGCCTTCAGTTTTGAATAAATCCCAACAGTGTCACGAGCAAAGCACCCCCACACCATCACACCTCCTCCATGCTTCACGGTGGGAACCAGGCATGTAGAGTTCACCTTTTCTGCGTCGCACAAAGACACGGTGGTTGGAACCAATGATCTCAAATTTGGACTCATCAGACCAAAGCACAGATTTCCACTGGTCTAATGTCCATTCCTTGTGTTCTTTAGCCCAAACAAGTCTCTTCTGCTTGTTGCCTGTCCTTAGCAGTGGTTTCCTAGCAGCTATTTTACCATGGAGGCCTGCTGCACACAGTCTCCTCTTAACAGTTGTTGTAGAGATGTGTCTGCTGCTAGAACTGTGTGTGGCATTGACCTGGTCTCTAATCTGAGCTGCTGTTAACCTGCGATTTTTGAGGCTGGTGACTCGGATGAACTTAACCTCCGCAGCAGAGGTGACTCTTGGTCTTCCTTTCCTGGGGTGGTCCTCATGTGAGCCAGTTTCTTTGTAGCGCTTGATGGTTTTTGCGACTGCACTTGGGGACACTTTCAAAGTTTTCCCAATTTTTCGGACTGACTGACCTTCATTTCTTAAAGTAATGATGGCCACTCGTTTTTCTTTACTTAGCTGCTTTTTTTTGTTGCCATAATACAAATTCTAACAGTCTATTCAGTAGGACTATCAGCTGTGTATCCACCTGACAAAATAAAAAAAAGTATACATATTAGGTATCTACAGAAACATCACATGAGCTAACCCCTCACATGCACACAGAAAAAAAATTAAAACTGTAAAAAAAATCACCCAAAAAATAAAAAAACTATGGCTCTCAGACTAGGGAGACAGTAAAACATGATTTTTTTTTGTTTGTTTTTGTTTACATAGTAACATAGTTTATTTCGGCCTTATAAAATATGTATGTTACTAATATGTATGAAAAAAAGACCTCTGTCCGTCCAGTTCGGCCTGTTATCCTGCAGAAGAAGGCAAAAAAACCCTGTGAGGTAGAAGCCAATTTTCCACACTTTAGGGGAAAAAACTTCCTTCCCGACTCCAATCAGACAATTGGAATAACTCCCTGGATCATAAGCCATAACCTGTAATTACACTCCAGAAATACTGTACATCCAGGCCTCTCTTGAACTCTCTTAGTGAACTTGCCATCGCCACCTCCTCAGGCAGAGAGTTCCATAGTCTTACTGCTCTTACTGTAAAGAATCCTCTTCTATGTTTGTGTCCAAACCTTCTTTCCTCAGACGCAGAGGATGTCCTCTTGTCACAGTCCTTGGGATAAATAGATCATGGGAGAGATCTTTGTTCTGACCCCTGATATATTTATACATAGTTATTAAATCTCCCCTCGGTCATCTTTTTTCTAAAGTGAATAACCCTAATTTTGATAATCTTTCAGGGTCCAGTTATTTCTTTAGTTGCCCTCCTCTGAACCCTCTCCAGGGTTTTTATATATTATAATATTATTGTGTAAAACTTAAATGAAAAAAAGTATACATGTTAGGTATTGTCCCGTCTGTAACAAGCTGCTCTATAAAAATATCACATGATCTAACCTGTCAGATGAATGTTGTAAATAACAAAAATAAAAACTGTCCCAAAACAGCTATTTTTTTGTTACCTTGCCTCACAAAAAGTGTAATATAGAGCAACCAAAAATCATATGAACCTTGAAATAGTACCAACAAAACTGCCACCTTATCCCGTAGTTTCCAAAATTGCGTCACTTTTTTTGAGTTTCTTCCAGGGCTGTGGAGTCGGTAAGCCAAAGCCCCGACTCCGACTCCTCAATTTCCCCTGACTCCGACTCCCTCATACATGGAGCATGTTTAAGTGATAACTTTAAACAAATTTGCATAAAATCAATAGTACAGATAAGTCATGAAAAAAAAAACAGTTTGTAATCTATCAGGCTTCTCTGGGTACAGCTCACTAAGGGCCTGATCAGAGGTGTAGCTAGAGGTTCAGCACATACTTGAGTGGGCCCCCCACTTATTGGCTTCCCAAACGTACGTTTCCAACTTCACAGGCACATACTACTACGGTAGTTGTGGTTATAATACTGTATTAGCAAGATGACAATATAAACTGCTAGATCATCTATGCTGTTAAGTACAGTACAATAGACTTTCTACGTACCCTATTCTAAATACTCTACCACATAATGCAGTAAAATATAGGATTAATAGGAGTAAAAAAAGGGACTCCTATGTTAAAGGAAATCTGTCCCCAGCTTTTACATCACTAAACTAACAGTCCCTTGCCCCCATCAGACCTCAGATCGGCTTAATGTGCCCCCATCAGACCTCAGATCAGCGTATTGTGCCCCCATCGGCTTAATGTGCCCCCATCAGACCTCAGATCGGCTTAATGTGCCCCCATCAGACCTCAGATCGGCTTAATGTGCCCCCATCAGACCTCAGATCGGCTTAATGTGCCCCCATCAGACCTCAGATCGGCTTAATGTGCCCCCATCAGACCTCAGATCGGCAGAATGTGCCCCCATCAGACTCCATAATGGAAGCGCTCACTTGTAGTCGCCTGATTGTACTAAGGCCATCCCTGCTGGGCCCCCCCCCAGAGGAAGGGGGGGGGGCTAAGACTTTTTTTGTTGCCTATAGCAACCAATCAGAGCTCCCCTTTCATTTCTCCAGAGCACTATATGAAATGAAAGGGGGGGGCGCTGATTGGTTGCTATGGGCAACAAAAACTTCTACAGTTTTCATACATAAGGCTCTAGGTGTTTTACATCAGCAGCAGATAGAAGCCATGAGAGCAGCTAACCTCTCCAAACATGAGCTCAGAGGAAACAAAGCATACAGAGAGAACATGCACTGGACATAAAGGGCAGTACATAGTCATCTCAACTAAAAGCCTAAATCCTTAGATCAGGAATAGAACAGACATTTATAGGACATTTCATCATTTTCACAAATTCTTATAAAAATATATTCAGCACTTATTGCACTGAACTAAATGTACTAATTCATAATATATTTTAAGAGTCGGAGTCGGTCCGTTTTATACCGACTCCACGAGAATGGTGACCGACTCCACGACTCCGACTCCACAGCCCTGGTTTCTACTCTAACGGTGCATCAGGGGGTCTTCAAATGTGACATGACAACAAAATTTTCCCAGTGAAATCTGCTCTCCAAAAACCATATGGCGTTCCTTTCCTTCTGCACCCTGCGGTGTGCCCGTACAGCAGTTTATGATCAGAAATGCGGTGTTTCTGTTAACTACAGAATCAGGGTAATAAATATCAAGTTTTGCTTGGCTGTTAACCTTTGCTTTGTTACCGGGGAAAAATGGATCAAAATGAAAAATCTGCCAAAAAAGTGAAATTCTGAAATTTCGTCTACATTTCCTTTAATTCTTGTGGAACACCTAAAGGTTTAACAACGTTTGTAAAATCAATTTTAAATACCTTGAGGTATGGGGTCATTTTTGGGTGGTTTCTATTATGTAAGCCTCGCAAAGTGACTTCAGACCTGAACTGGTCCTTTAAAAAGTGGATTTTGGAAATTTTCTGAAAAATTTCAAGATTTGCTTCTAAACTTCTAAGCCTTCTAACGTCCCAAAAAAATAAAATGTCATTTTCAAAATGATCCAAACATGAAGTAGGCATATGGGGAACGTTAAGTAATAACTATTTTTGGAGGTATTACTATTTATTTTAAAAGTAGTGGAATTGACATTTGGAAATTTGTTAATTTTTCTAATTTTGTTTAAATTTGTTTTTTTTTATAAATAAATAAAAATGAAATATTTTGACTTAAATATACCACTGTCATGAAGTACAGTATGTGACGAGAAAGCAATCTCAGAATGGACTGGATAAGTAAAAGCTCTTTAAAGTTATCGCCACATAAAGTGACACATGTCAGATTTGCTACAAATGGTCTGGTCCTTAAAGGGAACCTGTCATCTCCGAAACACTCCCTGAACTAGAGTAAGCGGTGTATAGTGTAAGTGATGCTGAATCCAAATATGTAAGTTTTATCTTCATACTCACTTCCATTCTGACGCTGTGCTCCCACAAACCAGCAGTAAAATGCACTCACTGGACTCCAGTGCTCACTCACATAATGGAGAGGACTCAAAGAAGAGTCCAGTGAGTGCATTTTACTGCAAGTTTGTGGGAGCACAGCGTCAGAATGGAAGTGAGTATGAAGATAAAACTTACATATTCGGATTCAGCATCACTTACACTATACACTGCTTGCTCTAGTTCAGGGGGTGTTTCGGTGATGACAGGTTCCCTTTAAAGGGAACCTCTCAGCTCCAAAACACCCCCTGAAGTAGAGTAAGAGATGTATAGTGTAAGTGATGCTGAATCCGATTATGTAAGTTTTATCTTCATACTCACTTCCATTCCGATGCTGTGCTCCCACAAACCGGCTGTAAAATGCATTGAGAGGACTCGTCTTTGAGTCCTCTCCATTATGTGAGTGAGCACCGGAGTCCACTGAGTGCATTTTACTGCTGGTTTGTCAGAGCACAGAATCAGAATGTAAGCGCGTAAGAAGATAAAAATTACATAACTGGACTCGATGTCACTTACACTATACACCACTTACTGTAGTTTGGACGGTGTTTCAGATCTGACAGATTCCCTTTAATGGCTATGTACACCTTTGGGGGCAATTTTTTTTTTATAAATTGTGCATTGTACTTATTTTGACCTAAAAATCACCTTTTCAATTGGTCTTTATTAACAATTTTTGTGTACAGAGCTGAGAAGCTGTACTAGCTGCCTTTGGATTTATTCTCAATTCAGGAGGAGCAGATGGACAGCTTATCTCTTCTCTCTGACCTTATAAACACTAATTAAAGCTTAATCCTTACCTTACTGATAAGAATGTGGCTTAGGCCTCTTTCACACTAGCGTTAGCACGGATCCGGCACCTAAAGGGTGCCAACGGATCCGTGCTAACGCTGATACATGTGTGGAGCCGGAGCACCGCTCCGGCCCCACACATGTTGACAGAAATACATACAGACATACACACACAAACACATACATACTTACATACTCCAGCCCGGGACGCCGGCAGCACGTCTTCACGCGCCTCCTGCGCGCAGTGTTGACGATTCCCCACAGTGCCCTCTGCTGGGCGCAGTGGGGAAACGTCATAGCTGCGCGCAGGAGGCGCGTGAAGACATGCTGCCGGTGTCCCTGCCTGGAGTATGTGAGTATGTGAGTATGTATGTATGTATGTATGTCTGTCTGTCTGTCTGTCTGTATGTATTTCTGTGTAGCCGGATCCGGAATGACCCCCCATTGCAAGTCAATGGAGGACAGATCCGGATTACTGGTGTGTCACACCAAACGGATCCGTCCCCATTGACTTGCATTGGGGGTCATTCCGGATCCGGCTTGGTGCGGATGCCTGAACCGGAGAGAAAACCGCAGCATGCTGCGATTTGTTCTCCGGTCTGAAGACGGAACGGAATGCTTTCAGGAGCATTCCGTTGTCTTCAGTTCGGTTTTGTCCCCATTGACAATGAATGGGGACAAAACTGAAGCGTTTTTTTTTCTGGTATTGAGCCCCTATGACGGAACTCAATACCGGAATTTAAAAACGCTAGTGTGAAAGTAGCCTTAAATAAGTGTTTATGACCTCTCAGTAGTTTACAGATAAGGGTAATTAGATGACCAGCACAAAGTGAAAGTGAAAATACCAGTAATCCAGCTACACAGTTAACCCTTTGTGACTGAGCAGCTCAATATTTTTGATAAAGACCAATTGAAAATATGATTTTAGCCAAAAATAAGTTAAATGCAAATGCAATCATAAAAAAAAGGTGTGCATAGCCTTTAAGGTGAAAAATGGCAGGGTCCTGAAGGGGTTAACTGGCGGATATAATTTTTGATGACACATTTCCTTTAAAGCATATGTAAACTTTCAGATAACTTTTTAGCTGCCATATGTATATATGAGTGACCGCACTATATCTGGCCATTATATAACTTGTATCTTGCACATTGCTGCAGTTTTCTCCTTTGCAAGCTGCATCTGTAAATGCTGCATTACACAGCCCTATTCTGCCGGCGATTGCCTGCTCGCCAGCTGAGGAGACCGCTGCTATTACATGCAGTGATCTCTTCCTCAGTATAGGGAGGTGCATTTGTTATATCATCGCACTTCCCTATACTGAATCATTGTTTGCTGGCAGCAGATCATGATTAGACACCATGATCTGCCGCCTGCAAACAATGATTTTTTTTTACCTGTCAAAAGATTTGATTTGACCGATGAACGAGCGTTTGCTCATTTATTGGGTAATCAGTGGCAGTATTACACTGCCAGATCATCTAGCAAAAAATCTGCCTATCTAATGCAGGCTTAAAGAGGCTCTGTCACTAGTTTTCAGCATATAGCATGAGACATATAGGCAGATAGGGCTCTTCACCCTTTCCCCGCACATACCTTTATATGCCAGAAGGAATCAGCCATTATGCAGGAAAATCCACTTTTAAAAATGTTAATGAAGCATCGGAGCACTGGGAGGCGCGTTCTAGTCTTCTGAGCACCGCATCTGCGACGCCCTTCTTGCTGTTATCACCGCCCTAGATGTTCAAAAAACGCCCCCCTGCAGGATGATGGGCAGCGCTAGACTCTCTGGTCTAGCGGTGAAATCCCGCGCCTGTGCACTCACTCGTTGGCCGGCGCGTGCGCAATACGCTTGCAGCGGCAAACTCTGCAAGCCCTTTCTATGTAGTGCATGCGTGTCGGCCAACGAGTGAGTGCGCAGGCGCGGGATTTCAGCGCTAGACCAGAGCGTTTTTTGAACATCTAGGGCGGCGATAACAGAAAGAAGGGCGTCGCCGATGCGGTGCTCAGAAGACTAGAACGCGCCTCCCAGTGCTCCGATGCTTCATTAACATATTTTTAAAAGTGGATTTTCCTGCATAATGGCTGATTCCTTCTGGCATATAAAGGTATGTGCGGGTAAAGGGTGAAGAGCCCTATCTGCCTATATGTCTCATGCTATATGCTGAAAACTAGTGACAGAGCCTCTTTAATTCCCAGTTGTCTCTGAGCTGGTGGGTGGAGACTAGCTGTAACTGCCTATAGACTACACATGGAGACAGCAAATTCTGCTTCCTGTTTCACTCACTCATAATCATCCAGAGCACCATATGGGACACTTATAGAGAAGTAGCAAGCAGTATAGATGCAAATAAAGTACTTGAGGTGGGATGTAACTCTTATTACCTACTGAATAATGTCTGTATCTCTTCTATCTGCTTGTTTCTTTCTTTACTTTCCACAGACTTTTTTTTCCCAGTGATGTATTCTAATCCTTTAATAAATTCACAAAAAGTTCACAAAACAGATTTATCAGACATTTCAAAGAGAGAGTTAGGCCTCATTCTCACTAATGTGTTTTTAGTCTGCGTCGGTTCCGTATTTTTTGTGATCGTACGGGGACTTATTCATTTCTTTGGGTCCACAAATAAGGCATACTGCACATGAATGTTATCTGTGTGCTGTCCACATCCATACATTCATATGTCTATTCCTCAAAGTAGATAAAACATGCCCTATTTTTGTCTGTTTTGTGGACAAGTATAGCCATTTTGATGGATCCCGAGGAAAGTGAGGGATGTACACGACTGGAATTCATATTTTATGGACCACGATATACAGTGGGGGAAAATAAGTATTTGATACATTGGCGATTTTGTAAGTTTTGCCACCTACAAAGAATGAGAGGTCTGTAATTTTAATAGTAGGTACACTTCAACTGTGACTGAAACAGAATCTAAAAAAGAATCCAGAAAATCAGATTGTATGATTTGTAAATAATTAATTTGCAATTGCATTTTATTGCATGAAATAAGTATTTGATCACCTACGAACCAGTAAGAATTCTGGCTCTCACAAACCTATTAGTTTTTCTTTAAGAAGCCCTCCTACTCTGAACTCATTACCAGTATTAACTGCATCAGTTTGAACTTGTTACCTGTATAAAAGACACCTGTCCACACACGCAATCAAGCACACTCTAACCTATCCACCATGACTAAGACCAAAGAACTGCCTAAGGACACCGGGGACAAAATTGTAGACCTGCACAAGGCTGGGATGGGCAATAAGCAAGCAGCTTTGTGAGAAGGCAGCAACTGTTTGTGCAATTATTAGAAAATGGAAGAAACACAAGATGACTGTCAATGTTCCTCAGTCTGAGAAAGGTCAGGAATCAGCCCAGAACTACATGGGAGGATCTTGTCAATGAGCTGGGACCACAGTCTCAAAGATTACCATTAGTAACACTACGCCTTCATGGATTAAAATCTTGCAGGGCACGTAATATCCCCCTGCTCATGCCAGCACATGTCCAGGCTCGTTTGAAGTTTGCCAATGACCATCTGGATGATCCAGAGGAGGCTTGGGAGAAGGTAATGTGGTCATATGAGACCAAAATAGAACTTTTTGGTATCAACTCCACTTGTCATATTTGGAGGAAGAAGGATGAATACAACCCCAAGAACAGTGTCCCAACCGTGAAGCATGGGGGTGGAAACATCATACTTTGGGGGTGCTTTTCTGCAGAGGGGATAGGATGACTGCACCGTATTGAAGGGAGGATGGATGGGGCCATGTATTGTAAGATTTTGGCCAACAACCTCTTTCCCTGAGTAAGAGCATTGAAGATAGGTTATGGCTAGATCTTCCAGCGTGACAATGACCCAAAACACACAACCAGGGCAACTAAGGAGTGACTCCATAAGAAGCATTTCAAGGTCCTGGAGTGGCCTAGCCAGTTTCCGGACCTGAATTCGATTGATAATCTTTGGAGGGAGCTGAATCTCAGTGTGGCCCAGTGACAGCCCCGAAACCTGAAAGATCTGGAGAAGATATGTATGGAGGAGTGGGCCAAAATCTGTGCCGCAGTGTGTACAAACTTGGTCAAGAACTACAGGAAATGTCTGAACAGGAAATTTGCAAACAAATTTTTCTGTACTAAATATTAAAGGGTGACTTTTAATTGTTTTTCACCTATATAACAGCAGTGCCCGACAGAAGATTGTAGACACATCCCAGACATACAGTGGGGAAAAAAGTATTTAGTCAGCCACCAATTGTAAAAGTTCTCCCACTTAAAAAGATGAGGCATGTAATTCACATCATAGGTGGACCTCAACTATGAGAGACAAAATGAGAAAACAAATCCAGAAAATCACATTGTCTGATTTTTAAAGGGGTTGTCCGAGTTATTTTTTTTTGTCCTTTTGTATGCTTCTAACTGTCAAATACAACAACTTTTCCACACACTTTCTGCTTCTAAAGCTGCTGGTTTCTCAGATTTCAATGAGGGTCACATGACCTGTGATGTCAGCTTGCCTCCCTGCTAATCTTGTATTTGTGTACAGAGCCTGTACGCGAAAGTCACTGTGCTGGCCACGCCCCCCCTGCTCTGCCCTGCTGCTATCTGCTCTCCCTGGATTCTTTCAGGTAAAACATTAACCCCTTCAGCCAGAACACACTGAAGGCTTTACAACAGCAGCTGCAGATGTAAAGAGACACAGGATCTGCCCTCCTCACCCTACACACAGAGCTGACTGGAGCTGATCTGGAGGAGATGCAAAGTATTGTATTGTACAAGAACAGGTGTGGGGAAGACCCAGTGTGTATCAGCAGTGCCATTGTACAGCTGGGACTTGTAGTCCTACACATACAACATGCTGCTGAGTATCCCAGCAGACATGTCACTCAGGGCAGCAGAGCAGGGGAAGGGCCAGAGATTGTTATTACTGCAGGTAAACAAAGACCAGAAGAGAACCAGGGAAATGTGGAAATATAGATTTTTTTTTTTTTGCCTAAAACTTGCTTAACTTAGTTATATATTGCTGCCCATCAGATTTAAAGTACTATATATTTTTTTTTTTCATAACTCGGGAAACCCCTTTAAAGAATTTATTTGCAAATTATTAGAAAATGGAAGACATACAAGACCACTGATAATCTCCCTCGATCAGGGGCTCCACGCAAGATCTCACCCCGTGGGGTCAAAATGATCACAAAAACTGTGAGCAAAAATCCCAGAACCACACGGGGGGGACCTAGTGAATGACCTGCAGAAAGCTGGGACCAACAAACAAAGGCTACCATTAGTAACCCACTACGCCGCCAGGGATTCAGATCCTGCATTGCCAGACGTGTCCCCCTGCTTAACCCCTTCACGACCGCCATACGGCTATATACGTCCTATCTGCACATGCCCCGTGCAGATAGCACGTATATAGACGTGCAGGCGGCCCTTTAATCCCAGCGCTGATCAGCGCTGGGATTAAAGCTCCTGCTCCTGCAATCTAGCAGGAGCAGGTCGGGTCCCGGCTCACAGACAGAGCGGGGACCCTGAGGAGAAGACAGGAGCGGTTTATTACCGCTTCTGTCTTCTCCTAAGCCGGAGGACAGCCTTACCTCTTCAGCGGCGCAGGCATGAAAGAAGCGGCAGCGCCGCTTCCTGTGTTAGACCCGGCGGTCACGTGACCGCCGGGTGTCTCGGAGCCAGAGCAGTGCTGCAGGGTCTAAGGAGACCCTGATCAGCTCTGCCTCTATGTAATAAGCCCCCAGGGGGCTGTTTTCCCCTGTAACTGGGGCTCCTGTGGATGCCCCAGTTACAGTGGAAACAGTGGGAAAAAAAAGAAAAAAAAAAAAAGTCAGTCCTCCAGAGGTCTTTTAATGACCTCCTGGGGGACATATTAGTTGTCAAAAATAAATTAATATATAAGTAAAAAAATAAATAAAAAACAAACAAAAAAAAAGTGTAAAAAAAAAAAAAAAAAATTAAACACGCAGTCGCCAATAGAAACAGTCACCATAGTCGCCCCGTCAAATAAAATCTATACATGCTATATATCAAAATGATCGTCATCAAATAGGGAACCCATTGCAATAATTAATTTGTGCGTCAGTTTTAATATTTTTTTTAAAAAAAATCTATAATTTAAAAAAAATCCTTTTTTTTTAATAAGAATTAGCGGTTTTTGTCTAAATTAAACCTAAAAAAATATAAAATATCTTTAAAAAAACCATTCTAATAAGTCCTAAGTGTCAAGTAAAAAAAATGGCAAAAATTATTTTCGTATTCAAACGAAAAAAAAAAATTAGGGTCACTAAGCCACCATGTGCCCAAATCACAAAAAGTTGCCTGGACATTCAGGCCTTTTATAGGTCCGGTCATGAAAGGGTTAAAGAGGACTTTTCACCACTCCTGACATTCCTGTTTTAATAGTTCCATGCATTCCCCACGTACTAACAATTCTGGAACATCTATTCTTATGGCTCTATGTTGTGCCATTCCTTTATTATTTGAACAAGACGTTATGAATTAATTGCTATTAGTCTTCAGTAAGGGAACAGAGGGGAGGTAACCAGTTGGGGGTGTGTACCTGCACAGTATGACTCTAGCCAATCAGTGCTGTCATGTTCAGACTGTGCAGATACACACCCCAAACTTGTTACCTCCCCTCTGTTCCCTTACTGAAGACAAATAGCAATTCATTCATAACTTCTAGTGCAAATAATAAATGAATAGCACAACATACAGACATAAGAATAGATGTTCCAGAATTGTTATTACATGGGGAATGCATGAAGCTATTAAAACAGGCATGTCAGGAGCAGTGAAAGGTCCTCTTTAAGCCAGTACATATCCGGGCCCGTCTGAAGTTTGCTAGAGAGCATTTGGCTGTTCCAGAAGAGTATTGGGAGAATCTCATATGGTCAGATGAAACCAAAGTAAAACTGTTTGGTAGAAACACAACTCGTGTTTGGAGGAGAGTGAATGCTGAGTTGCATCCAAAGAACACCATACCTACTGTGAAGCATGGGGGTGGCAACATCATGCTTTGGGGCTGTTTTTTAGCAAAGAGACCAGGACGACTGATCCGTGTACATGAAAGAATGAATGGGGCCATGTATCGTGAGATTTTGAGTGCAAACCTCCTTCCATCAGCAAGGGCATTCAAGATGAAACGTGGCTGGGTCTTTAAGTGATCCCAAGTACACCGCCAATGCAACGAAGCAGCAATGTAAGAAGCATTTCAAGGTCCTGGAGTGGCCTAGCCAGTCTCCAGATCTGAACCCCATAGAAAACCTTTGGAGGTAGTTGAAAGTCCGTGTTGCCCAGCAACAGCCCCAAAGCATTACTGCTCTAGAGGAGATCTC